>CM042391.1:41590744-41643244 GCA_023634145.1 Thymallus thymallus | reverse complement strand
GAACCATTCTGACACTCTGCCCTGACAGAGGCCAACCTCACACACTGAACCATTCTGACACCCTGCCCTGACAGAGGCCCACCTCAAACACTGAACCAGTCGGACACGCTGCCCTGACAGAGGCCCACCTCACACACTGAACCAGTCGGACACGCTGCCCTGACAGAGGCCCACCTCACACACTGAACCAGTCGGACACGCTGCCCTGACAGAGGCCCACCTCACACACTGAACCAGTTGGACACGCTGCCCTGACAGAGGCCCACCTCACACACTGAACCATTCTGACACTGCCCTGAAATTTGACATGTCAAAAACATCTTCTTCCAAAACAGCCATTAAAAGCTGCTACCAAAAGCCATTGAAGTTGTTTGGACAGCGATTTACACAGCGGTAGCATGACTACCTCATTGCCTTTAGTGTCCATTCCCCTGTCAACAACACTAGTGGTTCAGTGCCTCAAATTCGTCCTTGTTCAAGTTGTATCTAACATTGCATGATTGATATTATGTCCTCTTGTGTGTTTGCAGTGATTTCTAGAGGAGCAGCTGTAGAATGATGAAGGATCAGTTTGAATCGAGACCATTACTACTCTGGCTACCACCAGGCAGCATCTCTCACCAGCTCCTTCAGAAGATAACACTCCAAATGAAATGCTACCCACTCCACGTTGTGACTTGTAACTGTGGCAGGGCGTAAGTGTTATTTTTTCTGCAAATTAAACAGCATTTGTTAAAGTGTAAGCAGAGACAGTGTCATGGTAACTAATCTTCAGAGGACAATAATGTTTTGACGAAAAAACGGCACCTTTTCAGGGGCTGCTGGTAAATGGCGTTGGGGTAGTGTGTGTGTGTGTGTGTGTGTGTGTGTGTGTGTGTGCGCACGCGCTGTGTGTCTTGAAGCCTTTGATTTGTTAACCAGGACAGGCTTAAGGTGAGCTGAGCACCATTATAGAGGCAGAGAGAGACACTGTTGGATGTTTGGAGATGACCATGTGACTGCTGGATGTTTGGAGATGACCATGTGACTGCTGGATGTTTGGAGATGACCATGTGACTGCTGGATGTTTGGAGATGACCATGTGACTGCTGGATGTTTGGAGATGACCATGGGACTGTTGGATGTTTGGAGATGACCATGTGACTGCTGGATGTTTGGAGATGACCATGTGACTGCTGGATGTTTGGAGATGACCATGTGACTGTTGGATGTTTGGAGATGACCATGTGACTGTTGGATGTTTGGAGAAGACCATGTGACTGCTGGATGTTTGGAGATGACCATGTGACTGCTGGATGTTTGGAGATGACCATGTGACTGCTGGATGTTTGGAGATGACCATGTGACTGTTGGACGTTTGGAGATGACCATGTGACTGTTGGACGTTTGGAGATGACCATGTGACTGCTGGATGTTTGGAGATGACCATGTGACTGCTGGATGTTTGGAGATGACCATGTGACTGCTGGATGTTTGGAGATGACCATGTGACTGTTGGATGTTTGGAGATGACCATGTGACTGTTGGATGTTTGGAGATGACCATGTGACTGCTGGATGTTTGGAGATGACCATGTGACTGCTGGATGTTTGGAGATGACCATGTGACTGCTGGATGTTTGGAGATGACCATGTGACTGCTGGATGTTTGGAGATGACCATGTGACTGTTGGATGTTTGGAGATGACCATGTGACTGCTGGATGTTTGGAGATGACCATGTGACTGTTGGACGTTTGGAGATGACCATGTGACTGTTGGATGTTTGGAGATGACCATGTGACTGCTGGATGTTTGGAGATGACCATGTGACTGTTGGATGTTTGGAGAAGACCATGTGACTGCTGGATGTTTGGAGATGACCATGTGACTGCTGGATGTTTGGAGATGACCATGTGACTGCTGGATGTTTGGAGATGACCATGTGACTGCTGGATGTTTGGAGATGACCATGTGACTGCTGGATGTTTGGAGATGACCATGTGACTGCTGGATGTATGGAGATGACAATGTGACTGCTGGAAGTTTGGAGATGACCATGTGACTGCTGGATGTATGGAGATGACAATGTGACTGCTGGAAGTTTGGAGATGACCATGTGACTGCTGAATGTTTGGAGATGAGCATGTGACTGTTGGATGTTTGGAGTTGACCATGTGACTGTTGGATGTTTGAAGATGACCATGTCACTGCTGGATGTTTGGAGATGAGCATGTGACTGTTGGATGGTTGGAGATGACCATGTGACTGCTGGATGTTTGGAGATGACCATGTGACTGTTGGATGTTTGGAGATGACCATGTGACTGTTGGATGTTTGGAGATGACCATGTGACTGCTGGATGTTTGGAGATGACCATGTGACTGTTGGATGTTTGGAGAAGACCATGTGACTGCTGGATGTTTGGAGATGACCATGTGACTGCTGGATGTTTGGAGATGACCATGTGACTGCTGGATGTTTGGAGATGACCATGTGACTGCTGGATGTTTGGAGATGACCATGTGACTGCTGGATGTTTGGAGATGACCATGTGACTGTGGAGACATAAAGCATTTTCTGTCTGATCAGGGTTTAGAATATGGCTTTTGTTGCCATGGCTGCTCGCTCCCAGATCTAAATTACTTTGATCCTGCGGTTAACAGAGTTTGGTAAACTACCACAGGGGCCAGGGCTACAGACTCCTTCATAGTTCGTTCATCCACACACACACACACACACCCACACACACACACACACACACACACACCCACACCCACACGCACACGCACACACACGCAGGTGGGAGCCGTTTCTACTTGTACTGACCCAGACATGGGGTTTAGACTGTAAATTGTACTGACCCAGACATGGCGTTTAGACTGTAAATTGTACTGACCCAGACATGGGGTTTAGACTGTAAATTGTACTGACCCAGACATGGGGTTTGGACTGTAAATTGTACTGACCCAGACATGGCGTTTAGACTGTAAATTGTACTGACCCAGACATGGGGTTTAGACTGTAAATTGTACTGACCCAGACATGGGGTTTGGACTGTAAATTGTACTGACCCAGACATGGCGTTTAGACTGTAAATTGTACTGACCCAGACATGGGGTTTAGACTGTAAATTGTACTGACCCAGACATGGGGTTTAGACTGTAAATTGAGTCTGATTCCAATATGGATTTGTATTTAAAAAGCCACACAGAGAGGCAGAGAGAGACAGAGAGAGAGACAGAGAGGCGGGCTGACAGAGACAGACAGAGAGACTGAATTAAATAGAGACAGAGGGATTAAGTTTGTCAGAGAGCATTTATGTGCGGTATGGTGATGACTCTTTTCCTCTGCTCTCTTAGCAAACTAAGTACTTCGTGTATTTGAGTAATCTAGCCTTCAACGCTAAAGCACATGCTGTGAATTATAATAATTTAAAGAGCTTTAAAGACCCAGGAAAGACAGTGGGGGAGAGCTAGTATAAACTCAGACGGAGACTGGGTAGAGATGGAAAGACAGAAAGACAGAAAGTGGGAAAGAGAGGGAGAGAGATAAAAGCGGGCATAAAGTGACATGCAGGTGGAGAAAGAAAGAGAGGGAGAGGACTAGAGTCTATAAAGAGAAGATCCCGTGAGTATTTTATCTCAGGTACAAATAAGAGACATGAGGTCATGGAGACTGCTACATGAACTCCTGATTATCTAAGGGTCCTAGCATGGCAAACACACGCACAGTAATGTAAACACATGCTCACACATACAAAGACTCCATAGAGACAGAGAGGCACAAGTGCACACTCACACACAGCCATACCCACCCACCCACATATGAACACACCCATCCACCCCTACATACACATTAAGAAACCCCTACATACACATTGGTGCACTACAGTATAGTACAGTATAGTAGAGTATATTACAGTATATAGTATAGCATAGTACAGTACATTATATAGTACAGTATAGTACAGTATATAGTACAGTATATAGTATATTATATTATATATAGTATATTACCCTAACCCCAGTTGTGATAGCTAAACTGTCTATAGAGTGTGTGTGTGCATGTGTGTACTGTGTGCGTGTGTGTGTGTGCGCTCGGCTGGCTCAGTGTAACAACTCAGTTTCCCAGTTTGTCTACACACAGGTGAGGATCATCTGTGTGTTTAATCTGAGCAGGTTGACTTGGTAAAGCTGTGTGTTTAATCTGAGCAGGCTGACTTGTTAAGGCTGTGTGTTTAATCTGAGCAGGTTGACTTGGTAAGGCTGTGTGTTTAATCTGAGCAGGCTGACTTGTTAAGGCTGTGTGTTTAATCTGAGCAGGTTGACTTGGTAAGGCTGTGTGTTTAATCTGAGCAGGCTGACTTGGTAAGGCTGTGTGTTTAAACATTTCAGCATGTCTCCTCCTCCCTCTGGCTCACCCCATCAATGGGCCGGTTCAAGGATCAGGCCAATAGTAATGCCTTTACCATAGAGTCCAGGCACCACTAGGCCCGCTGCCTGACAGGAGGACTCCTGACTGGATACACACATCAACAGACTTTTCACCTTGTCGGCTCGGGGAGTCGAACTAGCAACCTTTCGGTTACTGGCCCAACCGCTAGGGTACCAGCTGCCCTACCTGCCGTACCTGCCGTGTGTGTACGTGTGTGTGCGTGAGTAGCGTGTGTACATGCGCGCCTGTGTACAGGACAGTCAAGGATAACGTGTCGTATAACATGGGTCTGACAGACGCAAACACATTCAGAAATTCCTGGCCAGTTCTAATTACTTAAAAATAAGGGCCGGGAGTCATGTTTCCCACGTCTGTCGGTCATTTTTCCCAGTGCCCTGAGAATCATCTCAACAGCACAGCCAGCCCCAGTGGAACGGGAGGGAAGGGAAGGCAACCTGCTAACCTGCTGTCTGTGCTGCTAACCTGCTGTCTGTGCTGCTAACCTGCTGTCTGTGGTGCTAACCTGCTATCTGGACATTTGTCAGATCCATTTTCAGGATGGATGAAGGGTGAAGGATTTTCACCCAGGGAAGGGTGAGGGTCAAAGGGCCTCTGTCTGTCTGTCTGAAATGATTGTCTGATAATGTTGAGACCACTAACGAATACGGCATCTGTTAAGAGGCATGAGAGAGGGAGAGGGGCTGAGATTAGATCCACAGCAACCTGACGCCACTGCCCCGGTGAGTCTAGTCAGACATGAGGAAGAGAAATCAATCAGAGAGACTCTGAGGCAGAGCCAATGAGATCAGTCAGGTCAGAGAAAGAGATAGCAGGACTGTCAGGAATAGAGAGAGAGAGTTAGTCAGCAGTCAGGGAGAGAGAGAGAGAGAGAGAGACCCTTGATGACAGCTTTGCACAATCTTGGCATTCTCTCAACCAGCTTCATGAGGTAGTCACCTGGAATAAATTTCAATTAACAGGTGTGTCTTGTTAAAAGTTAATTTGTGGGATTTCTTTCCTTCTTAATGTGTTTGAGCCAATCATTTGCGTTGTGACAAGGTAGGGTTGGTATACAGAAGATAGCCCTGTTTGGTAAAAAAACAAGTCTATATTATGGCAAGAACAGCTCAAATAAGCAAAGAGAAACAACAGTCCATCATTACTTTAAGACATGAAGGTCGGTTAATACGGATAATTTCAATAACTTTTAAAGTTTCTTCAAGTGCAGTCGCAAAAACCATCAAGCGCTTTGATGAAACTGGCTCTCATGAGGACCGCCACAGGAAAGGAAGACCCAGAGTTCCCTCTGCTGCAGAGGATAAGTTCATTAGAGTTACCAGCCTCAGAAATTGCAGCCCAAATAAATGCTTCACAGAGTTCAAGTAACAGACTCAACATCAACTGTTCAGAGGAGACAGGCCTTCATGGTTGATTTGCTGCAAAGAAACCACCACTAAAGGACACCAAGGCCAAGAAACACGAGCAATGGACATTAGACCGGTGGAAATCTGTCCTTTGGTCTGATGAGTCCAAATTTGAGATTTTTGGTTCCAGCCGCCGTGTCTTTGTGAGACGCAGAGTAGGTGAACGGATGATCTCTGCATGTGTGGTTCCCACCGTGAAGCATGGAGGAGGAGGGGTGATGGTGCTTTGCTGGTGACAATGTCTGTGATTTATTTAGAATTCAAGGCACACTTAACCAGCATGGCTACCACATCATTCTGCAGCGATACGCCATCCCATCTGGTTTGCGCTTAGTGGGACTATCATTTGTTTTTCAATTTCTCCAGGCTGTGTAAGAGCTATTTGATTCTATATGTAGTATTTCATAGTTTTGATGTCTTCACTATTTTCAACAATGTAGAAAACAAATAAAGAAAAAAAACCTTGAATAAGTAGGTGTGTCCCAACTTTTGACTGGTTCTGTATATCTTAAATTACTGAGTTTTCAGAGATTAGGTGATATAACCATGAACCCCATTCAAAAGAGTAGGGGACATGATACGAAAGTAAAGCAGAAGGGCCGGTTACTTTCACAGGGTATCGTGACGAAAGACAACATTCAGTCAGTCAAGGCTGGCAGGGACTAACTTTATGAAAAGTCTCCTGTCGCCCGGGGCTGATAGAGTAGAATGGAAAAGTGATTCTAATGTTTATGTTGAGATCGTCTCATATGGTGTCCATCCCAGGACCAGGAAGACTAACGTATTGAAGCTTTGCATGCAAAACACATCCGATACAGACAATTTGGAATGGATGGAGGCTTGATCATTGAGTTGAGTTGAATGGGGATGTCTGTTCTAGTAATTACATTTCATATTGTGTGCACAGTGACTGCACACGCACATCCAGAGGGCAGCCAGAGGAAAGCAGCCATAGTGAGGAGAAGAGGAGCCCTGGAGAGCTGTTACCACATCCAGGGGGATAGGAGAGGAGAGGGAGGAAATCCAGACAGGAAATCCATGACGAGGGGGGAGGAGGGGGAAGTGCCGAGTTAACAGCCTCCTTTATTAATCATCCCAGCTCACGTTCTTTAACTGGACATACACTTTGATCTTCTTCTCCCTCAGCTCCCCCTTCCTCTGTCCACCCTCCTCCTCTTATTCCCGGCCTACTGACTATCAGCCTGGCAGGCCAAGCCTCTCTCTCTCTGGGCTGGGTGAGCCTGCCTGCCTGCCTGCCTGCCTGCCTGCCTGCCTGCTGGCCACAGAGAGATAGTAATCTACTCCGGGCCTGTTCTAATCTGAGGGAGAGGTGGAGGCTGGGGTCTCCAGGCCAGGCCAGGAGTTGCAGTGGTGCAGAGTTAACCAGTATGCACTGTCTAGTGCCCTGCCTGCCCCAATTATACCTGATGTCTTTGTGGGCCCTCACAAAGGTCAATCCGACCTTTCACTAGGACAAAGCCCTCGACAGACAGAGGACAGAATAAAGAATGATTCTAAAGGAACTAAAGAGCCCTTTTAAAACAGATTAGCTTCTTTTAATTGGGCAGAGAGCCGAACAGAGGCGTAACCTCCTCCTCCTCTCCACTGGGCCCAGAGGACAGCTGGCTTTCCCCACAAGTTCAAAGCTATTCCAGAAGCCCTTTCACTTCTTCTTCTCCACCGGCTGGCCCTTCCTGGCCACTGGACTGGCTTTGTCGTGGCAGAAACCGAGAGAGCGAGTCAAAATGCCTGACTGCTCGGAGTCGTTCAAATATACAGGCCTGAGCCAAGCCACGCTGAGCCAGGTCAGCCAGCCAGTGGATATGGGCATCCTACCAGAGAGATATCAGGTCTGAGGCGGGAATGTGGCAACAGTCCCCTGACCTGAACACACTGAGGGATAGGAAAGTGAAACAAAGACCTCACAGCATGTTACCTCACTGTTACAGCTGTATGTCAGGGAACACTGCTCACTCTGTTATAGCTGTATGTCAGGGAACACTGCTCACTCTGTTACAGCTGTATGTCAGGGAACACTGCTCACTCTGTTACAGCTGTATGTCAGGGAACACTGCTCACTCTGTTACAGCTGTATGTCAGGGAACACTGCTCACTCTGTTACAGCTGTATGTCAGGGAACACTGCTCACTCTGTTACAGCTGTATGTCAGGGAACACTGCTCACTCTGTTACAGCTGTATGTCAGGGAACACTGCTCACTCTGTTACAGCTGTATGTCAGGGAACACTGCTCACTCTGTTACAGCTGTATGTCAGGGAACACTGCTCACTCTGTTACAGCTGTATGTCAGGGAACACTGCTCACTCTGTTACAGCTGTATGTCAGGGAACACTGCTCACTCTGTTACAGCTGTATGTCAGGGAACACTGCTCACTCTGTTACAGCTGTATGTCAGGGAACACTGCTCACTCTGTTACAGCTGTATGTCAGGGAACACTGCTCACTCTGTTACAGCTGTATGTCAGGGAACACTGCTCACTCTGTTACAGCTGTATGTCAGGGAACACTGCTCACTCTGTTACAGCTGTATGTCAGGGAACACTGCTCACTCTGTTACAGCTGTATGTCAGGGAACACTGCTCACTCTGTTACAGCTGTATGTCAGGGAACACTGCTCACTCTGTTACAGCTGTATGTCAGGTTGTCGAACAGTAAATCATAACATTCTTATAACTTTCTTCAATATAATGACAAAGTAGGGAAAACAAAAACGTCAAAGCTTTCCATAAAAACACAGAGGGTGTGATGCATGGTAATGCAGTCTTTTTCTTCAAATAAAACTTGTTTTCCTCATGTTAGAGCTTGTTTTTCTTATGTGATCAAACCGAGAAAGAGAGAGAGAGAGAGAGAGAGAGAGAGAGAGAGAGAGAGAGAGAGGCAGGCGAGCTCAGTGGAGCAGTGAGAGAGAGAGTGAGCCTGTGGCCCAGAGAAACAACATGCTTAAGAAGATCAAACGTGGCCAGGTATAATTACTGTGGGTTATGAAAACTGGCTGTCATACTCCACCACAAAAAAATAAAAGAGAGAGCGAGAGAGAGCAAGAGAAAGAGAGAAAGAGAGAGAGAGAGAGAGCAAGAGAGAGAGAGAGAGAGAGAGAGAGAGAGAGAGAGAGAGAGAGAGAGAGAGAGAGAGAGAGAGAGAGAGAGAGAGAGAGAGAGAGAGAGAGAGAGCGAGAGAGAGAGAGAGAGAGAGATCAATTTTGAAAGAGAGAAAAAAATGTATTACAGTGGGCAGTTTGGTAAATCTAGTCCCGTCTGAATAGTCCACTGGAAAACCAGACATTCTGGGCTAATAATAACATAACAAGGTTCTATAGTAATACAAGGTTCTATAGTAATACAAGTCCCAAAGAGAACAGGGCCCATTGAATCCAATCCAATCCATTAAAGTGTATTATAATTAATATCTCTATAGGTAGTGTCTTCAGCAATGTGGAATCTGGAATGTGCTTTAGTGAGAAAGACGGACACAACCTCCTTTCATCCCCCATCCTGTTTCCCTGGAATGAAGACAGGAACATACTATATCCAAGATGGTGTAATCAGTGTAGACGTGTTTTTGTTTGTCCCGTCTCATGTCCCGTGTAAATAGTTTGTAATTAGTCGTTCTTTCCCCATATACTTCTCCTGCAACCCGCCTCACCCAACGTGAAACGGACCTAATATCTTTATTTCTTTACATTTCATTATTTAACTGAATCGCAGTCAGAAGCTAGCCGGCTAGCTAGCTTGCTAACTAGCTACTAGCCATTGCTAACCACTGCTAGCGGTCCTCACCACTGCTCTGCCTGCATCAGCCAGCTTTAGTTCGGACAATATCGTCCAGTCTGCACAGCGCGCTACCAACCCAGCGCATATCAGACTGCGTTCCCTTCCACCTCACCGGATTTCTACTGAAACCACAAGACCATCACACCGGATCATCGCAGCTAGCTAGCTGCAATCGAGTGGCTGTTGTTGTTTTGGCTAATCACCATTGTTCATATGTCCATAGGCCCATCTCCCGGACAGCCCACGTGTACTAGCTAATCTCCCGGGCTACAGTACCTTTGTCAACCTGCCTGGACCTTCTACTGTCGACACGGCGCCCCGCCGAGCCACTACGACTGGTCTGCCGACGTAATTGTCCGACGTGGTCTCAACAGGCTTTTCCTCTGCGACGTCGCCGATGATCCATCTGCTAGCCCCTGGCCTGCTAGCCCCGGCCTGCCAGCCCCGGCCTGCTAGCCCCGGCCTGCCAGCCCCGGCCTGCTAGCCCCGGCCTGCTAGCACTCTGAACGCTGTGCCTCCCGCTCACCTAGTGCAGCGCCCATTGAACTGCTCCCTAGCTCACCTCTTGCTGCTCATTGGACCTTATGATTACTCGGCTACACAGCTGATGCCTGCAGGACTGTTCCGTTACATGGTACTTCATTCTGTTTAACTGCCAGGCCTCAGGTCCTGTGTGTAGCACACCAATTTCTCTATCCGACCCTTTTTGTCCATTCATCACCATTTCCCGTCGTTGTCTTTAACTCTCTTAATTAACGGTTTGTTTTATGCCCCTTTCAAATTTCAGTATGCCTTGTCTGTTGCTGTTTAGGTTAACTATTGTTGTTTTATTTCACTGTAGAGCCCCAAGGCCCACTCAACATGCCTCAGATAACTCCTTTGTCCCTCCCCCCACACATGCAGACACCTCACCTGGCTTAACTGGTGTCTCCAGAGATGCAACCTCTCTCTTCATTACCCAACGTCTAGGTTTACCTCAACTGAACTGAACTCACATCCTACCATACCCTTGTCTGTACATTATGCCCTGAATCTATTCTACCACGCCCAGAAATCTGCTCCTTTTATTCTCTGTACCCAACGCACTAGACGACCAGTTCTTAAAGCCTTCAGCCGTGCCCTAATCCTACTCCTCCTATGTTCCTCTGGTGATGTAGAGGTAAACCCAGGTCCTGAAGCCCTCAGCACTACACCTATTCCCCTGGCGCTCTCATTTCTTGACTTCTGTAACCGTAAAAGCCTTGGTTTCATGCAAGTTAACATTAGAAGCCTCCTCCCTAAGTTTGATTTATTCACTGCTTTAGCACACTCCGCCAACCCGGATGTCCTAGCTGTGTCTGAATCCTGGCTCGAAAATTTCCATCACCAACTACAATATTTCCCGTCAAGATAGAACTGCCAAAGGTGGCGGAGTTGCAATCTACTGCAGAGATAACCTGCAGAGTTCTGTCATACTGTCCAGGTCTGTGCCCAAACAGTTTGAGCTTCTACTCTTAAAAATCCACCTTTCCAGAAATAAGTCTGTCACTGTTGCCGCCTGTTACAGACCCTCCTCAGCCCCCAGCTGTGCCCTGGACTCCATATGTGAATTGATTGCCCCCCATCTATCTTCAGAGTTTGTACTGTTAGGTGACTTAAACTGGGATATGCTTAACGTCCTTCAATCTAAGATAGATGCCCTCAATCTCACACAAATTATCAAGGAACACACCAGGTACAACCCTAAATCCATAAACATGGGTACCATCATAGATATCATCCTGACTAACTTGCCCTCCAAATACACCTCCTCTGTTTTCAACCAGGATCTCAGCGATCACTGCCTCATTGCCTGCGTTCGTAATGGGTCAGCGGTCAAACGACCACCCCTTATCACTGTCAAACGCTCCCTAAACGCTCCCTAAACGCTCCCTAAAACACTCCCTAAAACATTCCCTAAAACACTTTTGCGAGCAGGCCTTTCTAATCGACCTGGCCCAGGTATCCTGGAAGGATATTGACCTCATCCCGTCAGTAGATGATGCCTGGTTGTTCTTTAAAAGTGTTTTCCTCACCATCCTAAATAAGCATGCCCCTTTCAAAAAACGTAGAACTAAGAACAGATATAGCCCTTGGTTCACCCCAGAATTGACTGCACTAGACCAACACAAAAACATCCTGGGGCGCACTGCATTAGCATCGAATAGCCCCCGCGATATGCAACTATTCAGGGAAGTCAGGAACAAATACACACAGTCAGTTAGAAAAGCAAAGGCCAGCTTTTTCAAACAGTTCTGGGACACTGTAAAGTCCATGGAGAATAAGAGCATCTCCTCCCAGTTGCCCACGGCATTGAGGCTAGGAAATACTGTCACCACCAATAAATCCACGATTATCGAAAATGTCAATAAGCATTTTGCTACGGCTGGCCATGCTTTCCACCTGGCTACCCCTACCCCGGCCAACAGCTCTGTACCCCCCGCAGCAACTTGCCCAAGCCCCCCGCTTCTCCTTCACCCAAATCCAGACAGCTGATGTTCTGAGAGCTGCTAAATCTGGACCCCTACAAATCTTCTGGGCTAGACAATCTGGACCCTCTCTTTCTAAAATTATCAGCCAAAATTGTTGCAACACCTATCACTAGCCTGTTCAACCTCTCTTTCGTACGTATCGTCTGAGATCCCTAGAGATTGGAAAGCTGCCGCGGTCATTCCCCTCTTCAAAGGGGGAGACACTCTAGACCCAAACTGTTATAGACCTATATCCATCCTGCCCTGCCTTTCTAAAGTCTTCGAAAGCCAAGTTAACAAACAGATAACTGACCACTTCGAATCCCACCGTACCTTCTCTGCTATGCAATCTGGTTTCCGAGCTGGTCATGGGTGCACCTCAGCTACGCTCAAGGTACTGAATGATATCATAACCGCCATCGATAGAAGACAGTACTGTGCAGCCGTCTTCATCGACTTGGCCAAGGCTTTCGACTCTGTCAATCACAGCATTCTTATTGGCAGACTCAACAGCCTTGGTTTCTCAAGTGACTGCCTTGCCTGGTTCTCCAACTACTTCTCAGACAGAGTTCAGTGTGTCAAATCGGAGGGCCTGTTGTCCGATCCTCTGGCAGTTTCTATGGGGGTGCCACAGGGTTCAATTCTTGGGCCAACCCTTTTCTCTATATACATCAACGATGTCGCTCTCGCTGCTGGTGACTCTCTGATCCATCTCTACGCAGACGACACCATTCTGTATACATCTGGCCCCTCTTTGGACACTGTGTTAACTAACCTTCAAACAAGCTTCAATGCCATACAACACTCCTTCCGTGTCCTCCAACTGCTCTTAAATGCTAGTAAAACTAAATGCATGCTTTTCTATCGAACGCTGCCCGCACCCGCCCACCGGACTATAATCACTACTCTCGACGGGTCGACTTAGAATACGTGGACTCCTACAAATACCTAGGCGTCTGGTTAGACTGTAAACTTCCAGACTCACATTAACCATCTCCAATCCAAAATTTAATCTAGAATCGGCTTCCTATTTCGCAACAAAGCCTCCTTCACTCATGCTGCCAAACATGCCCTTGTAAAACGGACTATCCTACCGATCCTTGACTTCGGCGATGTCATTTACAAAATAGCCTCCAACACTCTGCTCAGCAAAGTGGATGTAATCTATCACAGTGCCATCCGTTTTGTTACCAAAGCCCCATATACTACCCACCACTGCGACCTGTATGCTCTTGTTGGCTGGCCTTCATTATATATTCGTCGCCAAACCCACTGTCATCTATAAGTCTTTATTAGGTAAATCCCTGCCCTATCTCAGCTCGCTGGTCACTATAGCAACACCCACCCGTAGCATTCGCTCAAGCAGGTATATCTCACTGGTCACCCCCAAAGCCAACATCCTTTGGCCACCATTCCTTCACGTTCTCAGCTGCCAATGACTGGAACGAATTGCAAAAATCATTGAAGCTAGAGGTTCCTATCTCCCTCACTAACTTTAAGCATCAGCTGTCAAAGCTTCTTATCGATCACTGCACCTGTATATAGCCCTTCTGTAAATAGCCCACCCTACTACCTCATCCCCATATTTATTTTATTATTTTCGCTAATTTTGCACTCCAGTATCTCTATTTGCACATCATAATTTGCACATCCATCATTCCAGTGTTAATGCTAATCTGTAATTTATCTCATCACTATGGCCTATTTATTGTCCTACCTTCCTAACCTTATTGCATTTTGCACAACATTTGCACTCTGTATATAGATTTTCTATTGTGTTATTGACTGTACGTTTGTTTACTGCTTTGCTTTGTCTTGGCCAGGTCGCAGTTGCAAATGAGAACTTGACCTACCTGGTTAAATAAAGGTGAAATAAAACCTACCTGGTTAAATAAAGGTGAAATAAAATAGATAAATAAAAACATAAAGCTGCGCTCAGAGGCAATAGAGGACTGTTGAAGAAGGAATACTCAACCTGGTCGCATTTCATATTGTTCTGTACGTAAATCCGAAAAACTCAATTTAGTATGGATGATATGCTACATTTGGTATGGTTACATAAGATAGATGGTTGCTTAAGGCATAAACGAAAGGAGGGTGGTTGGTCGGGGTGGATGGGTAGACGCGAACGTCTAGCAACCCAAAGGTTGCGAGTTTGAAACTCATCATGGACAACTTTAGCATTTTAGCTAATTAGCTACTTTTCGACTACTTTTTAGCCACTATGCAACTATTTAGCATGTTAGCTAACCCTTCCCCTAACAATAACCTTAACCCTTTAATCTAACCCTAACCCCTAATCCTAACCCCTAGCCTAGCTAACATTAGCGAGCTACACTATATATACAAAAGTATATGAGCAACAACGGCTCAGCTGTGAAGTGGTAGGCCACACAAGCTCACAGAACGGGGCCGCCGAGGACTGAATCATGAAAATCATCTGTCCTTGGTTGCAACACTCACTACCGAGTTCCAAACCGCCTCTGGAAGCAACGTCAGCACAAGAACTGTTCGTTGGGAGCTTCATGAAATTGGTTTCCATGTCAGATCAGCTGCACACAAGCCTAAGATCACCCTTCGCAATGCCAAGTGTCGGATGGAGTGGTGTAAAGCTTGCCGGAGGACGCCAGGAGAACTCTACCTGACGAAATGCATAGTGCCAACTGTAAAGTTTGGTGGAGGAGGAATAATGGTCTGGGGCTGTTGTCCATGGTTCGTGCTAGGCCTTTAGTTCCAGTGAAGGGAAATCTTAAAGCTACAGCATACAATGACATTCTAGACGATTCCGTGCTTCCAACTTTGTGGCAACAGTTTGGGGAAGGCCCTTTCCTGTTTCAGCATGACAATGCCCCGTGCACAAAGCGAGGTCCATACAGAAATGGTTTTTCGAGATCAGAAATGGAACCCTATTCCCTATACAGTGCCCTACTTTCCTATTGCTATATAGTGTGCCACTTTTGACAAGTGCCCTGGTCAAAAGTAGTGCACTATATAGGGAACAGGGTTCCATTTTGGACACAACTAGCCTCACAGCATAACACTGCCTCTGCGCAGACAGTCAGTGTGGGTAAGAAGCTAATTGTCTCACTGAACTGTAACTCCACCAACATTAGAGTGCTTAAAGAGGACCACAGTGAATTAGAAGTGAATACATGTCATTTCAATAAGAGGTCATGTAGCCCAGGCCTAAACCACAGTACATCATGTAGCCCAGGCCTAAACCACAGTACATCATGTAGCCCAGGCCTAAACCACAGTACATCATGTAGCCCAGGCCTAAACCACAGTACATCATGTAGCCCAGGCCTAAACCACAGTACATCATGTAGCCCAGGCCTAAACCACAGTACATCATGTAGCCCAGGCCTAAACCACAGTACATCATTTGGCTCCAGCAGAGCCGGCCAAACGTCATCATCATCTCAGGCTACACTCAGAGGGGAAAAACACCCTCTGTGGCGTTGGGAAGGTAAAATAAACAGGTAACTTATCATTGCTGGATTAGAACTGTTACCGTCCCCAGGTAAGTCAACTGATCTGAGTGAACAACAGCAGTCTGAAGGGAACTACTTTTGACCAGGGCCACTACTTTTGACCAGGGCCACTATTTTTGACCAGGGCCACTATTTTTGACCAGGGCCACTATTTTTGACCAGGGCCACTATTTTTGACCAGGGCCACTACTTTTGACCAGGGCCACTATTTTTGACCAGGGCCACTACTTTTGACCAGGACCACTACTTTTGACCAGGGCCACTACTTTTGTCCAGGGCCACTACTTTTGTCCAGGGCCACTACTTTTGTCCAGGGCCACTACTTTTGACCAGGGCCCTATGGGAATATATAGGGAATAGGATGCCCTTTGGGACACGCTCTCAGTAAAACAGGAATCTAGAAATGACTTTCTTACAAAAATAGACTGTCACACTGTAATGCACTCCTCCTTCAAGGTCAAGTCCAACGTTATCGCTCAGATCTAAGGTGAGATATCATAGAAACACACAGTGGAAAGGAAAGAATGGCCTTATTGCCTCAATGTAAATTAACAAAAACACGGAAAGCTGAACGATGCCTCTGATCTTCTCAGCAGCACTGCTATGCAACACACCTCTAAAAGAATAATCAACATCACACATACACTCTTAGAGAAGAAGGTGCTATCTAGAACCTTTAAGGGTTCTTCGGTTGTCCTCACAGGAGGACCCTTTCAAGAACCCTTTAGAAAGGGTCTAAATGGAACCAAAAAGGGTTCTTGAAAGGGTCATCCTGTGAGGACAACCAAAGAACCCTTAAAGGTTCTACCTGGAACCAAAAAGTGTTTTCCTATGGGGACAGCCAAATAACCCTTCAGGAATCCTTTTTTCTAAGTGTGCACACACTCGGATGCAAGCGCGCACACACATAAGCAAGGGCACGTACACACACACAGACACACAAACATTAAAGCAAATATTTATTCTAAAATCCACTGTACTCCTCTTCACCATACTATTACTGAAGTATAACAATTGGGTACTTTTTCCACCACTGCGATTGTGTTCTTCCAACTGTGTGGCAACAGTTTGGGGAAGGGCCTTTCCTGTTTCAGCATGACAATGTCCCCATACTGAAATGATTTGTCGAGGTCCATACTGAAATGGTTTGTCGAGATCGGTGTGGAAGAACTTGACTGGCCTGCACATAGTCCTGATCTCAACCCCATCTCACACCTTTGGGATGAATTGGAACGCTGACTGCGAGCCAGGCCTAATCACCCAACATCAGTTGCCGACCTCACGAATGCTCTTGTGGCTGAATGGAGGCAAGTCCCTGCAGCAATGTTCCTACATCTAGTGGAAAGCCTTCCCAGAAGAGTGGAGGCTGTTATAGCAGCAAAGGGGACCAACTCCATATTAATGCCCATGATTTTGGAATGAGATGTTCGACGAGCAGGTGTCCACATACTTTTGTGTATTTGGCTGTTTTCGCTGCATAACATTTAGAAGTTGTCCCTTTTCAGGTTTAGAAGTGACTGCTAAATGATAACTCCTGTTTGTATAAACTGGTAGCATAGTGGTGGTGGCAGTCAGTCATTTTTAACTGTAATGCAGTTGATTGGTGACAATGATATGAACATACTACAGTTGAAGTCGGAAGTTTACACACACTTAGGTTGTCATTAAAACTAATTTTTCAACCACTCCACAGATTTCATGTTAACAAACTATATATATATATTTTTTTTTCACCTTTATTTAACCAGGTAGGTCAGTTGAGAACAAGTTCTCATTTGCAACTGCGACCTGGCCAAGACAAAGCAAAGCAGTGCGACAAAAACAACAGAGTTACACAGTAAACAAACAGTCAAAAACACAATAGAAAAAAGGTAGAACAATAAATAGACCATAGTGGTGAAATAAATTACAGATTATCATCATTAACACAGGAATGAAGGATGTGCAAATTATGATGTGCAAATAGAGATACTGGAGTGCAAGATTTGTGAAAATAATAAAAATAAATATGGGGATGAGGTAGTAGGGTGGGCTATTTACAGAAGGGCTATATACAGGTGCAGTGATCGATAAGCAGCTTTGACAACTGATGCTTAAAGTTAGTGAGGGAGATAGGAACCTCTAGCTTCAATGATTTTTGCAATTCGTTCCAGTCATTGGCAGCAGCGAACTGGAAGGAATGGCGGCCAAAGGAGGTGTTGGCTTTGGGGGTGACCAGTGAGATATACCTGCTGGAGCGCATGCTACGGGTGGGTGTTGCTATGGTGACCAGTGAGCTGAGATAGGGCGGGGATTTAATTAATAAAGACTTATAGATGACCTGGAGCCAGTGGGTTTGGCGACTAATATATAATGAAGGCCAGCCAACGAGAGCATACAGGTCGCAGTGATGGGTAGTGTAAAGTTTTGGCAAGTCGGCAAGTCGGTTAGGACATCTACTTTGTGCATGACACAAGTAATTCTTCCAACAATTGTTTACAGACAGATCATTTCACTTATAATTCACTATATCACAATTCCAGTGGGTTAGAAGTTTACATACACTAAGTTGACTGTGCCTTAAACAGCTTGGAAAATTCCAAAAAATGATGTCATGGCTTTAGAAGCTTCCGATAGGCTAATTGACATAATTTGAATCAAATGGAAGTGTACCTCTGGATGTATTTCAAGGTCTACCTTCATCATGGGAAAATCGAAAGAAATCAGCCTCAGAAAAATAATTGTAGACCTCCACAAGTCTACTTCATCCTTGGGAGCAATTTCCAAACGCCTGAAGGTACCACGTTCATCTATACAAACAATAGTATGCAAGTATAAACGCCATGGGACCACGCAGCCGCCATACCGCTCAGGAAGGAGATGCGTTCTGTCTCCTAGAGATGAACGTACTTTGGTGCGAAAAGTGCAAATCAATCCCAGAACAACAACAGGACCTTGCGAAGATGCTGGGGGTAGACATACATACAAGCATTATACTCCGATTTTTACTTCAAAATAGTGTTAAATACACATTTAAATAATAGCCTACATTTTGTAAACATTTTTTTCTAAGTGTACACACACACGCAAGGGCGTGCACACACACACTCAGACGCACAAACATTAAAGCAAATGTATACGAGCATATATTTATTGTAAAGTCCACTGTACTCCTCTTCACCACCATGTCTAATATTGGACTTTCCCTCATGGAAAAGGCCATGGAATTCCTTATCAATTATGGCTGTCTGCAGCATCTGGTTATCCATTCAAAATGCCTCCTGCACCTGGTGAGTGAGGACAGACAAGACCCTACAGTACCTCATATCTGTCCTCCCTTTCTTCTCCGATTGGAAATAAATTGACTTAGCCTTGTCTAACTTCCCCAACAACCAGAATCCATGTGTGAATCCAAACGATGCACCACAGAGAGAGAAAACGATGCACCACAGAGAGAGAAAACGATGCACCACAGAGAGAAAACTATGCACCACAGAGAGAGAAAACGATGCACCACAGAGAGAGAAAACGATGCACCACAGAGAGAGAAAACGATGCACCACAGAGAGAGAAAACGATGCACCACAGAGAGAGAAAACGATGCACCACAGAGAGAGAAAACGATGCACCACAGAGAGAGAAAACTATGCACCACAGAGAGAGAAAACGATCACAGAGAGAGAAAACGATGCACCACAGAGAGAGAAAACAATCACAGAGAGAGAAAACGATGCACCACAGAGAGAGAAAACGATGCACCACAGAGAGAGAAAACAATCACAGAGAGAGAAAACGATGCACCACAGAGAGAGAAAACGATGCACCACAGAGAGAGAAAACGATGCACCACAGAGAGAGAAAACGATGCACCACAGAGAGAGAAAACGATGCACCACAGAGAGAAAACTATGCACCACAGTCCTGCACAGTAAGGACATGAGTAAACCTTACAAATATGTTTTTTAAATGCAGCTTTTGATCTCAACTATTGAACATGCATGGAATGCATTGTTTGGTGTTTAATCACTCTGTTCAGGACAAACTATTACAATGGGACATTTTCTGGCAACTTTAGAGCATGGCTCGCTCTAATAATTTAGGTAACTACAAGTCTATCATCTTGATCAAATGTTTGGGTGGAGAAGTTTCCACTCTCACCCCTAGCCAGTGTTTTATCGGCAGGCAGGAAGAAGACAAATGGTTAGGAAGATAATGAAAACAAACAGAGCTCTATAAATATGTATGTCAACACTATTGTTCCGGAAGAATATTGATATTCTGTCATCACACAAACAGCATAACAACGAGGGATAACAAAGGCAGCTTCACCTATAGTGACAGAATTATAACCTATTACATTATAGTGACAGAATTATAACCTATTACATTATAGTGACAGAATTATAACCTATTACATTATAGTGACAGAATTATAGCTCTAGCAGCTCATTAACCTATTACATTATAGTGACAGAATTATACCTCTAGCAGCTCATTAACCTATTACATTATAGTGACAGAATTATAGCTCTAGCAGCTCATTAACCTATTACATTATAGTGACAGAATTATAGCTCTAGCAGCTCATTAACCTATTACATTATAGTGACAGAATTATAGCTCTAGCAGCTCATTAACCTATTACATTATAGTGACAGAATTATAGCTCTAGCAGCTCATTAACCTATTACATTATAGTGACAGAATTATAGCTCTAGCAGCTCATTAACCTATTACATTATAGTGACAGAATTATAGCTCTAGCAGCTCATTAACCTATTACATTATAGTGACAGAATTATAGCTCTAGCAGCTCATTAACCTATTACATTATAGTGACAGAATTATAGCTCTAGCAGCTCATTAACCTATTACATTATAGTGACAGAATTATAGCTCTAGCAGCTCATTAACCTATTACATTATAGTGACTGAGATCAACTAGATTACAAAAACGTTGGCCTGAGATTGAACACTGTTTGTCCATGGCGGTTATTTTGTGGTTTAGGATATGGCAGAGTGCTAACATCAGTTTGCCAAGGTGAATGTGCCAAAGTGAAGCGAGCCACGGTGGAAAACATGGTTAAAATCTAGTCTTGTCAAAAACAAGCCATAACCAAACAGGACATGATGCCTGTGGTGCTCTTAATGTGAAAAGGGTGCAGTAAAGAGGTCAATGCAACGCAGACTGTGGAGGATAGAAGGACGCTGGATTGGCGCACAGTCAACAAATCTGATCTAACAAAGGAGATATAAGTCAAATCCGTCATGATTGATGTATTGTAACAGGCCCACAATGTGGTTACTAAAGTCTGATTTAGATATACACTATAGGGCCAAAAGTATGTGGACACCCCTTCAAATTAGTGGATTCTTCCATTTCAGCCACACCTGTTGCTGACAGGTGTATAACATCGAGCACACCGCCATAGACAAACATTGGCAGTAGAAAGTGCTCAGTGACTTTCAACATGGCACCGTCATAGGATGCCACCTTTCCAACAAGTTAGTTTGGCAAAGTACTGCCCTGCTAGAGCTGCTCTGGTCAACTGTAAGTGCTGTTATTGTGAAGTGGAAACGTCTAGGAGCAACAACCACAAGCTCACAGAACGGGACCGCTGAAGCGTGTAAAAATGATCTGTCCTCGGTTGCAACACTCACTACAGAGTTCCAAACTACCTCTGGAAGCAACGTCAGCACAAGAACTGTTCGTCGGGAGATTAATGAAATGGGTTTCATGAAAATAGTTCCAGTGAAGGCAAATCTTAACACTACAGCATGCAATGACATTCTAGACGATTCTGCAGTGGTGTAAAGAACTTAAGTAAAAATACTTTAAAGTAGTTTTTTGGGGTATGTGTAATTTACTTTACTATTTATATTTATAACTTTTACTTCACTATATTCCTAAAGAAAATAATGTACTTTTTACTCCATACATTTTCCCTGACACCCAAAAGTACTTGTTACATTTTGAATGCCTAACAGTACAGGAAAATGGTCCAATTCACGCACTTATCAAGAGAACACCCCTGGTCATCCCTACTGCCTCAGATCTGGAGGACTCACTAAACACACATGCTTTGTTTATAAATTATGTCTGTGTGTTGGAGTGTTCCCCTGGCTATCCCTAAATAAAAACTTAAATGATGCAGTCTGGTTCGCTTAATGTAAGGAAATTGAAATGATTTATACTTTTACTTTTTATATACAAGACTGTTCAAAGGTTTGGGGTCACTTAGTAATGTCATTGTTTTTGAAAGAAAAGCTCGTTTTTTGTCCATTAAAATAACATAAATTGATCAGAAATACAGTTAACGTAGACATGGTTAATGTTGTAAATGACTATTGTAGCTGGAAACGGCTGATTTTTTATGGAATATCTACATAGACGTACAGAGGCCCATTATCAGCAACCATCACTCCAGGGTTCCAATGGCACGTTGTGTTAGCTAATCCAAGTTTATCATTTTAAAAGGCTAATTGATCATTAGAAAACCCTTTTGCAATTATGTTAGCACAGCTGAAAAATGTTGTGCTGATTAAAGAAGCAATAAAACTTGCCTTCTTCAGACTAGTTGAGTGTCTGAAGCATCAGCATTTGTGGGTTCGATTAAAGGCTCCAAATGGCCAGAAACAAAGACCTTTCTTCTGAAACTCGTCAGTCTATTCTTGTTCTGAGAAATTAAGGCTGTTCCATGTGAGAAATTGCCAAGAAACTGAAGATCTCGTACAACGCTGTGTACTACTCCCTTCACAGAACAGTGCAAACTGGCTCCTACCAGAATAGAAAGAGGAGTGGGAGGCCCCGGTGCACAACTGAGCAAGAGGACAAGTAAATTAGAGTGTGTCTAGTTTGAGAAACAGACGCCTCACAAGTCCTCAACTGGCAGATTCATTCAATAGTACCTGCAAAACACCAGTCTCAAAGTCAACAGTGAAGAGGCGACTCAGGATGCTGGCCTTCTAGGCAGAGTTGCAAAGAAAAAGCCATATCTCAGACTGGCCAATAAAAATAAAAGATTAAGATGGGCAAAAGAACACAGACATGGCTTTTTCTTTGCAACCCTGCCTAGAAGGCCAGCATCCCGGAGTCGCCTCTCCACTGTGGGGGCAATGAGGAGATCGCTCCCACATCTTTCACATGGCATTTCCATTGTTTCAGTCGAGTTCCATTGACCACTTTACAGCCTCTATACCAGACACAGTCCAATGGACTACCAGACCTATAAAACAACATACTGTATCTCAACGGATTGAATCCATAATAGATTAAAGATGCATGGGGTATTTTAAGCCAATAACCAGACTTTGGAAAATGCATTACCAAATAGTTATTGAAAGCCAACATAGAAAATGTAGCCAGTATGCACTTGATGTGAATTGCTCTGCACATGATCTGGTGTACCTGGAAATCTTTATGACCTTGATACGTACCTGCATGAGCTTCCCCTCTGCAGAACTGGCGCTTCCTCCAACGAACTGTCCTTCCAGAGTGATGGGCTTCCCCGTTGGCTCGTGTCTCAGCAGTGTCACCTTGATGACAGCCCTGGGGGCCGAGCGCTCCGTCTCTACCGCCGCCGCCAGCTCCAGGCCCGTCTTGCCAAACACCACCTGCAGGGCCGCCATGAGCAGCCACGGCCAGAGCCCGGCCAGTCGCCGCGGGAGAACGATCATTGGATCGGCTGTAGCGGCGGGCTCCGGCTGTACATCGTGGACTTCAAAGCTGGCAACCACCAATATGGATTCAAGACAAGAAATATATGGCCCGGCGCCGGTCCTCTGCTTTATGGGTTAGAAAGTAGAAACCCGGAATATAGGGCTTTATCCAATGGGTTAAAATGTGTTAATGCTCACGGACTACCGTGTGTCTTGTGTTTTTTTTAAGGAATTCTTATCCCGATTTGAAAGTTTGTCTCAGGTAGAAACAGTTATTAAACACGCCAAGTAAAGCGGTCCTCATTTTCACTCATAAGAAAACATTTGAACGCGTGCTTCTAAATTATGAAATTGCTACCATCAAATAAATATAACATGCTTAGCCTAATAAGAATTTAGATAATGTTTGTTAAACTAACAGGAGAGCCCAAACATTGCATGAACAAGTTCGACAACATCAAATTAATCATTGGAATTGCGTCGCTTAAAGTTGAACAGGAGTACATTTAGTTCACCCTTCACATACAACATGAGATAAACAGTGGCCCGGTCCTTGTTTCCACCGTGCAGGTAGACGTTGTCATAGACAGAGCCGTTCAGTCCGGCACACGGCGGCTCTGGTATTCTTCAACCACTGTCAAGATTTCAATTAACATTTTACAACAATGTTGCAACTTTAATTCGTGACCAATCCACTATAGACATGCTACAGCTACGCCTGTTTTAAAAACGTGTATCCAAAATGTACCGGTATTCCATGTCACATTTCCAGAGCAAGAAATAAAATGTAAAATCTCGCAGAGGGAGTCCAGATGCAAAAAGTTGTCAAATACGTAAAAAGCAAATCCATTAGTACTCTTTACGCTGGACAAAAGTTGAACTAATCCAATGGAGTCGTTGCATTAGTTACTTAACATTGTATAACTAGTTTATTAATTAGGAGTATAAATGTCGTGTCATTTCTGCAGCCGACGCATCCACAATTCGCTCCTTGGCAGCCTCCAAAAAAGTATTTTCCCCGAGTAACACGTCTGAAAGTTGTAACAATTCTGGAATGAGATCCTACACGCAGCTGCCGAAAAAAATAAACTTCAGTATTCAAATAGAGATATTGAAAAGAAAGGTTTAACAAATGTAGAATCGCTTGAACGTGAGTCGTTAAAACACTAATATTGATCATACAAAGTTGGAAAAAGACACGAGTGTACATTTGGTAAATCCCGAAGCCTGCCTCTCCGAGTCTCCCTCCCCTGGGATCTCATGGACTGTCTGTCTACCTGCTGACTGCCTGTCACCAAGGGTGGAGCACGAGCTGCACAGTGCCGACAGAGCAGAGACGGCACGGGGCGCCCTCCAGCTGGCAACACTGGTAACAGCCTAGCGGCACTCTTAGATCTCGTTTAAGAATAGATGAAAGATCCTGGAATGGACCCTTCTTTACCAGTAGACTGTAGCCCAACTTTGAGGCCCCCCATACAACCAACAACACGATGCACAGAACCTCTGAATTATATCACATTTTAATCATAATAATATGTTATCATTACAAACCAATTATATCATGTCCAGAAGTCAGAAATTATTTAAAAATTACTAACGGTTAAAACAGATTCTTTATTTTTTGCATTTTAAAATATGTAAAAACGTCACTTTTTGTTTTTGAAACTAAAACAAATGAGGAATAAACATTAAAAGGTACTTGTTCTTTAAGTTAAAAATGACAAATAAAGTCTTGGTATGCATGAATTAATTCCAAGATTAAGCATTCAAATAAAACTGTCATATGTCAATTACAATTCTGTAAAAGTTATCATATAAATAAGAATAAATTAGAACAGGGCTGAACTATGTACAATGTCCAATATGTGTACTATCAGGAAAATAGTTTTTTCTATCAGTGACATATAAGTAACATTGGTAAAAGTATTTTAACAAGAAGCTACAGCAAATTCAGACTTGAGCCTGAGTAGCAAAACTGAAATCTTGGGCCATCCTGGTCTGACTATGGTCAACATTCTTGCATGCATGCCACTTCAACCAACAAGTTCAGATCTAAAAGGTGAAATTAACATTTTCACATTAATAATGTCATGATCCTCCTGATCTACTCCTCACTGTTGACATTATTCTTCACTGTGTATGGTTTTATTAAAACAGAGTGGCTACGGATCCCACTTCTCTGGACCCCTCTTCCTGGCAGCTTCTGCACATGTGCCTGATTCTCTACCTTACGAACAGGCTACTCTGGAGAATGGTGAAGCTTGTTTAATAAAGTTAGATCAAAGCTGAATCATTGTCTGCAAGATCGTAACAATAGTATTCTACAACATAAAACAGAACCAAATATAATAGCATAGTATGATTGACAGTAAGAAATGTGAATGGAGGGTGTCACAAAAACGTGTGTGTAAAGTAGAGGTAAAGAAACACATGTGCAGAACTTGATACGGATCTTCATCTACGGGGGATCGAGACGGGGCGGTGACCTACGGATCCACAGCCTCTGTCTATGTTTTATTTACACAGGAAAGTCCCATTGTGACATATCATCTCTTTTACAAGGGAGGCCTGGTCAAGAAAGCAGCAGCAAGGATTGTGTAAGTGGATAGTTGTCTTACCAGGAGATTTAGTTTGCTGTCTGGTGATCGTTCTCCTGGCTGAGGCTGCAAACAGTGACATCATGTGGAACACTGCAGACCTCTGTATCCACCACCTGGATCTCCTTCACCTTGGTGATGTACTCTGATGCTTCCTCAGGGCACTGGGGAAATCACAGCATAATTCATTTCCTATTATACAACACTGATGACCATCCATACTATACCTGTTTATTAAATTGATCACTAAGTAATACAGACTGAGTATCTTTGCTTTCTCTTTACACTCACAATTCTAAATTGTTTAAACTCCAAATTCTACAACTTTGATAGTAATTAGCATAGGTACGCTGGTTTTGTAAATTGTATATCCTCACTGTAAATCAGCCTATACAGTATGTTTACTGTATTTATATTGTATAATTCTGTATGTTGACTTTGTGTATATTTCTCTGTCTGTATTCTGGTCTGTACATTTGTCTATTGCTGGCAGCACCTATTCAAATTCTGGGTATATGTAAATGTTCTTGGCAAGTAAAAGTGATTCTGATTCTGATTATGATAGATATAGCCTCCATGACAGAGGTTTTTACAAAGCTAAACTAGCTTACCTTCTGATAGGCATCCACAGGCACAGATTTGTCCTCCCTCTTAACTGGCTGCTCAGCCGTGGGACCACCAACAGGGATGGCTATTCCCTGAGGAGGAACGTTCCCTGGGACTGCTATAATGATGGGCCCGCGTAGAGTCACTGGGCTGGCATCCATCACTATGGGGCCAGGCAGAGAGCTGGAGTTAACAGAGGAGTCAAGCTGGGATGAGACAGTGACTGTGTGAGGGTAGCTGTGGATGGTGGTGGTGGGCTGGGGCCCTGATGATATAGAGGTGGACAGGACCGGCTGCTGGCGCTCTGGGGTCTCCACTTTGACCATGCATATTTTGGGGGAACTGTGGTGCAGCTCGTCCACTAGCTGAAAGACTGTGTCCAGGTTGACATCACTCTTCTTGGTCTCCTGGGTTTCACTGCTCTGCCAGTCCTGGTTTTGGTTGCCAGGATACAAAAAGCCCACAGGACAGTTTGGCTAGAAATTAAAAATATAAATAAAAAATATAAATAAGGAATTCAAAATAAAAATTGTGTTGCTAGAAATTTCAAGCATGAAATGTTGACTCATAAGCTCCCCATATGAATTCTAGATCCCATTCTGCTGTATGGGTAGCAGGCCGATTCCCACCTACTTGGTAATAGCTGTAATGGGAGTATGAGGGAGTTGTCTGGTGGGCACTATGGCAGTCCGAGTCCATTGAGCCAGGGGGGCAGCACTGGCACACTGATGCTGAAAAAAGCAAACACAATCAAGAACTTCTATGACAGTTTATGAGGAAATCAGTGTTTCTGTGTTCAACTAATGGATGCTTCCATGGCATTGTTTATTATAGTTACCAGGGGAATATAATCCAGGTTGGTACTGAGCATGGTGAGAAATCAAGCTGTTTGCCAGGCTTTGTGAACCCTGCTGGATGTGCACAGTGGTCGGACTGGACTGCACAGTGCAGGAAGTGTCTGAAGGGAACCGGTGGATGACAGATATTGGGATTCCCTTGTCTGTGTAGAAAGTAGTGGGCGACTGGGCATCCCCACGACCCATGATCAAGCCGCGGGGTGGGATAGGGGTCCGATCATAGTTCTTCATTGGCTGGGTTCTGCTTTGGTGGTACTGTTGGTAAGGAGATAGTCGTTTTACCTGACCAACAAACACGGAACCTGTGGAAACATTGAATGATAGCAATATCATGAGTATCAAGGCTGAGAAGTTATGGCACACAAGTTATGGCACAAATAAGAAAGTTCTTTGAGTAATCGGCTAATAAATTACAGTTGCTACTCGTTTCGTTTTGAAATATAAAGTACACATATGATTGACAATTTGAGTGTACCTCTTTTATCTACATTAACTTTCTCCTCACCACCATCACCATTGGCCATGAGTCGGTGGAAATGATTTGCTGGTGGCCGGCAGTTCACTTCTAGGCCAGCTTCCATTTTCGCTTTGTTTTTGCTTGTCAGCCTCTTAAGATTCACCAGCAGCTCGGGATGATCTTGTTTGAAGTTAGGGTTGTGGAAGTGGTGTTTTATCCCGTCCCTAGGAGATGACCCATCATTCTTCTCCGAGCCCCCGGGGCCATGGACCACCTTCCTGAACCCATAAAGATTCAGCTGGCGGTTGAAGCTTGTAAAGTTGGTCGTTTTGAAAATGTCGGTGGAGTCAAACGTTTGCTTCTGAGGTGACAGCAGCTCTGCTTCAAACAGCTGCTGGTCGATGATCAAACCCTCACCACAGGGATCCCAACGTATCGATCGGGTTTTGGGGTTATTCACCAGACGCCATAATTTCGCTGGGAAGTTGTTGGGATTGATGGGGATGGTGAAACGTTCCTCTTCAAACTCCATATTTTCACCTGCTTGAGAAACAAAAAAATAACAAAAATCAGACTGACAACTTATCAAGTGCATATTAATATTCAAAGTAGCTAGCTAAATAGTATATATTTGTTTATTAAATTGGCAAGCCGCTAGCTAACGTCGTTAGCTAGCTTAGTACGGGAAGCTAACGTCAAGATAGCTCGTCGTTCGTTATCAAAGATAGCTAGCTAAAGCTGTTATCAAGTATTTTAG
This sequence comes from Thymallus thymallus, assembly GCA_023634145.1. Lineage (NCBI taxonomy): Eukaryota > Metazoa > Chordata > Actinopteri > Salmoniformes > Salmonidae > Thymallus > Thymallus thymallus. The sequence goes on along the minus strand of CM042391.1, from coordinate 41,614,721 downwards.
CAAGTCAACTATAACTGAAGTCTAGACTACAACGTGTATACATAGGTAATATTCAGAATATAGTTGTGGTTATTTGATGTACATGTATGTAATTAGGTCGTGTCCGTGTTCCCTCAGAACCGTTGAGGTATTCCGGGACAGTTGGAGATGTTTGACCGCGTTCCCGTTCCAGACAGAAACCTCCTCGAGCTCGAGCTATGGACGTGCACGGGTTATAACACATTATGACCGTTTATAACACATTCAGAATCACATTCACTGCATTTGTGGATACACAATTACGGTTAGTGTTAAATATATTTGCACCCTTGCATAAATATATTGGCATCCTTGCACTTTACGCGGGTTATCGTTTTTTTTAATCATTAATCTTGTTCTGGAGGCAGCTCTGCAGAATGGTCACTGATTTAAAACCTAACCCTTATAATAATAATCCACCCTCAGAAATACAGATTATAATCCACTCTCAGAAATACAAATAATAATAAGCAGAAGAAGAAGAAAATACAATTTTATTAAATAAATGAAACTCCTGTCAATGTGAACACCTATGTTCACCTATGTTCCCACTGGGTAGCCAGGCCGACCCAATCAGATTTAGCAACAACAAAAACAAAACAGTACCAAAACACGGTACTTGATTTGGACAGGAGCTCACCGGAACTGAGTACCTGCGCCTCAAAACATGTGGGCCTGCAACTCCTGTAGAATATTAGCTCAAAAGTATTGAGGAGTGCCAGCTGCACATAATTATAAACGGTACCGCACCCAAAATGAGTACCGGCACCTATTTCAGTCCAAGTCAAGCACTGGCCTAAACATGCATACGCCATAAAATATAATTCAGCAGTAGGGCGGGGTATTTGCCTTGGCACCTTGGCTTGACGTTTATTATCTCAATTATTTTCGCCACCCCAGTTTTTTTTTATTTTTATATATAAACTGGAGAAAATAATTTAAATTGCAGGCATTGGTTTCGAAATTGCATTGTTATCCAATGGGCTTTCATGATTTTGCAGCAATATCAGAGCAAGACAACCGGCCTTGCTGTTTTGGATACCAGTGGAGGGTTTAGTTTGCTGCTTGTTTATTCAGTTGTTATAGCTGGCTAAGGGTGTGCAGCACAGCAACCTTCTTGCCGACCTGTGGGTTCTTGTGTTTGTTGGGGCTACTGTGCTGTACTGTACATTTTAGCAGCAGCAACAGACTTTGAGGATTAAGGCTTTTGCAACAATTAAAATGTATCAAATTAGGAACCATGCCAAAGTCGAAGAGGAACAAGAAAAGTAGGGGCAACGAGCATCAGACAGGCTTCTAGACGCTGCTTTTGTGAGGGAAGCCTACCAATGGCGGCGGTCAAGAAACGCAAAGGAAAAGTAGTATTGGAAAAGGATGGCGACACGTGGAACAAGGAGTCCGTCATTTTGATGAAAGTATAATTGCAGGTTTAGGGTTTATGAAGAGATGGCTGGAAGTAGGTTATGTGTTTTCCAATTAAGCTAGCAGTAGCGAGGGAGACGGGGCGTCGAGGAGGATTGGCGTCAAGTACGAACAGAATGAGCCATGCTTCTAAAGCTCTGGAGGTGAACTGGAAGTGAATAGGGATGAAGTACCTGAGGGGGCAGGTGAGGTGAAGATCTGATGAAGTACCTGAGGGGGCAGGTGAGGTGAAGATCTGATGAAGTACCTGAGGGGGCAGGTGTGGTGAAGATCTCTGATGAAGTACCTGAGGGGGCAGGTGTGGTGAAGATCTGATGAAGTACCTGAGGGGGCAGGTGTGGTGAAGATCTGATGAAGTACCTGAGGGGGCAGGTGTGGTGAAGATCTCTGATGAAGTACCTGAGGGGGCAGGTGTGGTGAAGATCTCTGATGAAGTACCTGAGGGGGCAGGTGTGGTGAAGTTCTCTGATGAAGTACCTGAGGGGGCAGGTGTGGTGAAGATCTCTGATGAAGTACCTGAGGGGGGAGGTGTGGTAAATATCTGATGAAGTACCTGAGGGGGCAGGTGTGGTGAAAATCTCTGATGAAGTACCTGAGGGGGAAGGTGTGGTAAATATCTCTGATGAAGTACCTGAGGGGGCAGGTGTGGTGAAAATCTTGGATCTCGAGCCTCGCAACAATGGTCAAGATAAAGATTAAGGTGGATGAGGGTGGAGATGGATCAACTGAAGTTGAAGTTTCCAGGTATCTGTGACGGCCGCCGGTGAAAACAGAAGAGTCACTGTCTGTCCTACTGAGTCTTTAGATAGATAGATAGATAGATAGATAGATAGATAGATAGATAGATAGATAGATAGATAGATAGATAGATAGATAGATAGATAGATAGATAGATAGATAGATAGATAGATAGATAGATACTTTGTTGATCCCGTGGGTAAATTACTTTATCAAGCAGCTACAAAAAACACAGGGCAGGTGCAAAATACCAGAACGAAATACACGAAAAACAGATACACGATACATAGTAGGGCAGTATGAAAAAGTATAAATATAATGCATAGTATGAGTGAATGAATGGATAGTGTTAGGTGAAAAAATTATACAATTATTGCACGTTGATATAAATAAAAATATATTTGCATAGTTAACTATACTATACAGGTCGATGGCAGAGAAAGATACTTAAATAGCTAAATGTGCGTATGATATAAGTGAGGGTAATAATAGTTTACTTAATATACAGTCTGGTTAAATGAACAGGTAAATGAATATTTGCATGGTTACATTAACTGTACAGGTAAATGACAGGAATAGATGCTTAAATAGCTAACCTTTCGTATGATATAATTTAGGGTAATAATACTAATTCCCTTAAAATAAAGTCCTTAGAACAGGGTTAATAATAGATAAATGCACGTATTGCACATTCAATATACTAAATGCAATGAGGAAAAAAAGATACTACTGACAGGATACTAATATACAGTCCTGAGTGAATGACTACGCAAGTTCAGTCAAATAATTACTTACAATATTGCATGTGATATGATATAACAACTGTACATGAATATGTACATACAGTCCTGAATGAATGAGTGCTGAATGAATAAGTCCTGAGTGAATGACAGATTACAGACCAGAGAGTTACTCACGGATGGATGGATGCCTAATTGTTAAACTAGTTCCTAACACCCCAACAGTTCCAGGTCTATGTTGACGACGGTATGGCACCCCGGTGAGGCATTAAATAGTCTAATAGTAGTTTACTGCACATGTTGAAGGACCTGAGCCTCCTCAGAAAGTAGAGTCGGCCCTGGCCCTTTTTGTACAGAGCCCCGGTGTTACCAGCCCATTCCAGCCTGTTGTCCATATGGACTCCCAGGGACTTGTATGACCCAACCATTTCCACATCCATCCCCTGTATAGGGACTGCAGTCGGTTGGGCCTTGGTTCTCCTGAAGTCCACCACCATCTCCTTTGTTTTGCTGATGTTGAGCTGAAGGTGGTTCTGCTCACACCACAACACAAAGTAATTAATTGTGCTCCCAACTGCATACCAGTTGGCATACCTGGATCAGTCCAGGGGTGGGGGGAAGGGAGGTGTTGCAGAACAGTCCAGAGGGACCGGGGAGGGGGTTGCTGATTATCTCAATGGAGGTGTCGTGTGCAAGACAAACAGCGAATGGTTTGGTTGTGGTTGTGTTGTGGTTGTGTTGGTAATGGTTTGTGTCAAGAACTGCTGGGTTTTTCATACTCCACAGTTTCCCTTGTGTATCAAGAATGGTCCACCACCCAAAGGACATCCAGCCAACTTGACACACCTGTGGGAAGCATTGGCGTCAACATGGGCCAGCATCCCTGTGGAATTCTTTTGAGACCTTGTAGAGTCCATGCCCCCAACGAATTGAGGCTGTTCTGAGGGCAAAAGGGAGGATGCAACTCAATATTAGGAAGGTGTTCCTAATGTTTGGTATACTCAGTACACTTACTTAATGAGGTTTTTCTTATGTTTATTCTCGTCTGATTTTGTTCTGTTCTGTTATTTTTGTATTACGTTGTTATTGATTACTGCATTGTTGGGTTTAGAGCTGTGCACGTGACATTAAAACTCGAAAGTAAGGATTCCAAAAAACCGTGACCCGTGACCCGGAAGTACTTAGTTCAATCTTGCCTGTTTAACAGCGGTGAAAATCAAAACAACGCCTTTTGAAACGCTGTTATTTTATTGATATTGCAGATAGTTTTCTCAAATATCAGCTGCTATTTTCTCGATGGCTTTGGAGACTTGTCCTAAGGACCTCCGCCATTTGCGGGCATGCCTTCTGTGCTCTCTTGTGAAGGTAACGTTAAATACGAGCTAGCTAACGTTAGCAAAGCTGACCACATGCGTTGTTAAACTGGCAGTGGCATACATTCGTAGACGCTAGTTTACCTGAGAGGTTTTCCTAGCTACTTACAATTTATAGAACGAAACGTTTAAAAAAAATTATTGCTACTATCTAGTAAACGTAAAGTTTGATGACATGTTTGTGTAACGTGCTAACATGACAAGCTAACCAGTTAGCCTTGTGTATTTATTGAATCCATATTTCTCCTGTCCCTACAAAGACTATTGACCAGTTTGAATATGATGGCTGTGACAACTGTGAGTCATACCTTCAGATGAAGGGGAATCGAGAGATGGTCTATGAGTGTACAAGTTCCTCGTTTGATGGGTAAGTTCTCTACTTGTAATTGATGACTTTTCAGAGATGGCATATTGATGATTTAGTGCCAGTTCTAGACAGCAAGTGTGTGCTAAAGCATTCTGTCTCTGGTTACAGGGTCATAGCCCAGATGAGCCCTGAGGACAGCTGGGTGGCCAAGTGGCAAAGAATCAGTAAGTTTGTTTTCACAGTTTATCCTGTTGGTCTACGACTTTCTTTCAAACGTCTGCTTTAAGTTTCATTTCATTCTGTTGTAATATACAATAAATATATGCCATTTAGCAGACACTTATCCAAAGTGACTTAGGCTGCAGGAATTGAACCCACAATCCTTGCGTTTCAGGATAATGTATAATGTTCTAGTGCTGTTTGTATTGATCTTTTCTGTTCAGGTAACTTCAAGCCTGGTGTCTATGCTGTGACGGTGACAGGGCGGTTACCTCCAGGTATGTCACGTTCAAAGGCAGTTTGTGTATAGTCACAACACTCAGCCGTCTACTATAGGAGCCATTGAGAAAATGTTGCCATATGTGATAAAAATCAGGAAACAAACTGCAGAATCCCCTTGGGTTCTCAGGCTGCTGTCATTGAATCCCATCCACTGTGTGAACGTCTCTCTCAACATTGGTCTTCTTTCTGTCATGCAGGGGTGGTGAGAGAGCTGAAGAGCAGAGGCGTGATCTACAAATCCAGAGACACCGCTGTGAAGACATGAGCCTGAACATTACCTCTCTATGGGGACAGACGGTCATCGTCAGCACAGCTTCATAGTGCAACAACATATCCATAAACAGTCTGTGGAGACTGTCGCTAACGGGCCTTCGGTTTGCCAAACACAAGTGCAAAGACTATGATTTTCATTATGTGTAACGTCTCATAGAGCTGTCTTGTTTTATTTGGGTAATGTTTTGATTGTTTTCAACGGGATGGGCTAGAATATACTTTATAAACTGGGTGGTTCGATCCCTGAATGCTGATAGGCTGAAAGCCTTGGTATATCAGACCGTATACCATTTATTATTCAATGGGATGGGTTCACTCTGCTAGAATAGACATCATATTATGCTAGAATTATTTTCAATAATTGTATTTACAAACCCAGTGTGTTTATCATAATAAACTCTAAAGTTGTTTTTATAAAAATGTAATCTCTGGCATCAGTCTTCAATAAATCCAGTTGGCATCATTACAGCCCACAGTAGCTGCCTCTGAAACAGTATATTATACAATCAATCACAAGATGGTGTAACTGTAGGTGGCATGTACTACATGTTCTGAACCCATACCTGTAACTGCAGGTTCTGAAATTAATCTTTACAATAATGTAATGTATAAGGCCATTGGATGGCAACAACGAGCTACACTATACTGATCTCTTGTCTACAAGTCAGCCACTAAATGACTAAGGCCTTGATACCATCAAGGTCAGCCACTAAATGACTAAGGCCTTGATACCGTCAAGGTAATTTTTGATTGAGCAAACATATAAAGCATTTACTGTGAATGCAGTCTCAGCGAACCGGGAAACGTTGCCTTTAAAAGCTGCATTGTCTGTAAAGTGCGATCAGATTGAATGCCGGCTTTAAGGATAAATCCCTCAATTGAAAGTTGGTACTTTTCGTTTAGGTCAATGTTCTATCGCTAATAAAGCTGACAGCAAATACAGCTGGCTAGACCGGTTTATGTTTTTTTCATTATGAATCGGGTAAAGAGTGATATCTTTTCTGATCATGAATGTACTCTCAGCCTCCTGACATTGTTTTACATGACATCTTGAAGCCATTTCACAGGATATTATTGAATTGTTCCTGCTTTGTGTGTAAGCCATTGTTCAGTTACTGTATTGAGGCTACACTGTGTACCTCAATAGGACTTATTAGGAAGTTGATTGGAATCATACTTTGTACTGCTCATTACATTCTCATCCTCTGGAAATTAACATGAAAATAAGGTGATTGTGATTATACTCTTTTTGGCTCAAAGGAATCTAATAGGAGACCGATTACTTTGAGTGTCTATCTGCTTGGACAAGATACTGTGCTTCAGAAGTGCAAGGAAGCCGTTTTATAATGGGGAAAACAGGTAGTGGTTGAGGTGGTGTAGCAGAAGAACCACATACCCTTCATCACACCACTGTCACGTTTGATTAAACACCGCACCTCTTTCCTTTCTTTATACAGGACAGACACTCCCAATGACACCCAACACCATGGTACCACCCATACCTTCCTAACATCACAGACACTCCCAATGACACCCAACACCATGGTCCCACCCATACCTTCCTAACATGTATCACAGACACTCCCAATGACACCCAACACCATGGTCCCACCCATACCTTCATAACATGTATCACAGACACTCCCAATGACACCCAACACCATGGTCCCACCCATACCTTCCTAACATGTATCACAGACACTCCCAATGACACCCAACACCATGGTCCCACCCATACCTTCCTAACATGTATCACAGACACTCCCAATGACACCCAACACCATGGTCCCACCCATACCTTCCTAACATGTATCACAGACACTCCCAATGACACCCAACACCATGGTCCCACCCATACCTTCCTAACATGTATCACAGACACTCCCAATGACACCCAACACCATGGTACCACCCATACCTTCCTAACATGTATCACAGACAGCCAATGACACCCAACACCATGGTACCACCCATACCTTCCTAACATGTATCACAGACAGCCAATGACACCCAACACCATGGTACCACCCATACCTTCCTAACATGTATCACAGACAGCCAATGACACCCAACACCATGGTACCACCCATACCTTCCTAACATCACAGACACGCCCAATGACACCCAACACCATGGTCCCACCCATACCTTCCTAACATGTATCACAGACAGCCAAAGACACCCAACACCATGGTACCACCCCTACCTTCCTAACATGTATCACAGACAGCCAATGACACCCAACACCATGGTACCACCCATACCTTCCTAACATCACAGACACGCCCAATGACACCCAACACCATGGTACCACCCCTACCTTCCTAACATGTATCACAGACAGCCAATGACACCCAACACCATGGTACCACCCATACCTTCCTAACATGTATCACAGACAGCCAATGACACCCAACACCATGGTACCAAGATTTCAGAATTTCATTATCATGTCTGATCTTCTTTTGGTTTCTATATAGGAAGTTAACCTGAGAGGTCAAGCAAAATAGTGTTGTGGCCATAGAAAGAGATTCTATACTGAACAAAAATATAAACACAACATGTAAAGTGTTGGCTGAGGAGTATGTCTGTGTGTAATAAAGCCTTTTGTGGGGAAAACTCATTCTGATTGGCTGGGCCTGGCTCCCCAGTGGGTGCCCTCCCAGGCCCACCCGTTGCTGTGCCTCTGCCCAGTCATGTGAAATCCATAGATTAGGGCCTAATGAATTTATTTCAATTGACTGATTTCTTTATATGAGCTGTAACAGCTAAATCTTTGAACTTGTTGCATGTTGCGTTTATATTTTTGTTCAGTATAGATTCTATGTCTGTGTTTCATACACACAACACCAAAACCACACAGTAAGACTCTTCACTCCCACACTGAGGAGTAAGAAGAGGCAAGGATGTGACCTGTAAGAACAAAGCATAATTTCCCCCTTTGAGGATATCATTGTTAGAGATACGTCCATCCTTTGAGGATATCATTGTTAGAGATACGTCCATCCTTTGAGGATATCATTGTTAGAGATACGTCCATCCTTTGAGGATATCATTGTTAGAGATACGTCCATCCTTTGAGGATATCATTGTTAGAGATACGTCCATCCTTTGAGGATATCATTGTTAGAGATACGTCCATCCTTTGAGGATATCATTGTTAGAGATACGTCCATCCTTTGAGGATATCATTGTTAGAGATACGTCCATCCTTTGAGGATATCATTGTTAGAGATACGTCCATCCTTTGAGGATATCATTGTTAGAGATACATCCATCCTTTGAGGATATCATTGTTAGAGATACGTCCATCCTTTGAGGATATCATTGTTAGAGATACGTCCATCCTTTGAGGATATCATTGTTAGAGATACATCCATCCTTTGAGGATATCATTGTTAGAGATCCATCCTTTGAGGATATCATTGTTAGAGATACATCCATCCTTTGAGGATATCATTGTTTGAGATACATCCTTTGAGGGTATCATTGATAGAGATCCATCCTTTGAGGATATCATTGATAGAGATCCATCCTTTGAGGATATCATTGTTAGAGATACATCCATCCTTTGAGGATATCATTGTTAGAGATACATCCATCCTTTGAGGATATCATTGTTAGAGATCTATCCTTTGAGGATATCATTGTTAGAGATCCATCCTTTGAGGATATCATTGTTAGAGATCTATCCTTTGAGGATATCATTGTTAGAGATCCATCCTTTGAGGATATCATTGTTAGAGATCTATCCTTTGAGGATATCATTGTTAGAGATCCATCCTTTGAGGATATCATTGTTAGAGATCTATCCTTTGAGGATATCATTGTTAGAGATCCATCCTTTGAGGATATCATTGTTAGAGATCCATCCTTTGAGGATATCATTGTTAGAGATCCATCCTTTGAGGATATCATTGTTAGAGATACATCCTTTGAGGATATCATTGTTAGAGATCCATCCTTTGAGGATATCATTGTTAGAGATCCATCCTTTGAGGATATCATTGTTAGAGATCCATCCTTTGAGGATATCATTGTTAGAGATCCATCCTTTGAGGATATCATTGTTAGAGATCCATCCTTTGAGGATATCATTGTTAGAGATCCATCCTTTGAGGATATCATTGTTAGAGATCCATCCTTTGAGGATATCATTGTTAGAGATCCATCCTTTGAGGATATCATTGTTAGAGATCCATCCAACTTGAAAGATAGTGAAGAACAGGTTAATGTACTATATATTTATAGTACGTTTTTAATCGGCACAAACTGGTTGAATCAACGTTGTTTCAATGTCATTTGTCAATATATTGTGACGTGGAATCTATGTGGAAAATACTGTACATTGGATTTGAAAAAAAGTCATCAACATAAACTGTTGTTTTAAGGGTGAAATGTCAACCACATGATTGTCATCATGGTAACTCATTTTCAACATATACAACCTTATATAAAATATGTTGAATTTGTACCTTTGAAACAATGTCAGGTCTTCAATATTATATCCACTATCAGAAAAAGAAAAAACTATAGGCTGGGCAGCACGTCCTAATGGAAGTTACCGTTTCGGTCTCCCACCCAGGGTTTTAACAAGCCCAACTCTGCTTAGCTTTCATTTTGGTCACTGACTACTACCAATGTGCTGCTAGGGTAATGATTATTGATAATAACTAAATAACTACAGAACCAGTCAAAAGTTTACTCAGGGTAAGGTTGGCTACATCGAAGAATCTCAAATATAAAATATATTTTGATTTGTTTAACACTTTTTTGGTTACTACATGATTCCATATGTGTTATTTCATAGTGTTGATGTCTTCACTATTATTATACAATGTAGAAAATAGTAAAAATATAGAAAAACTTTTGAATGAGTAGGTGTGTCCAAACTTTTGACTGGTACTGTATATAATATATCATACATAAACTGTATGAAAGCAGCTTGTTTCTAGGACACACCGTTCAAAAGTTGACCCAGAACATTATGGATATAATTATTCCGGTAACGGGTGTATTTTTTAAAATTATTTGTTTTACGTTTGAGACCCATACTAAGGAAAGTAGATAAAGGGTCATGGTGGAAAAATTATGTAAAATTGTAATTTAGAGATTTCAACATGAGGCAAGGTTAAATGATTATAAGTGCAGTGAGATGACAACTAAACGAAAAAGCTGACATTGAAATGTGGTTGTGCTTTTAGATGGTTGAAAGCATAGTGATAAAACACTGGAAATTCAACTAACTTCTGGCTGTCTTTTGGAGTGCGTGAATAAAGGTTGAAATCTCATTGATCAATGTCTCAGCCAAATATTACTCAATTTTCCCCTTTGAAATGATGCGGTGTGCCCAGTGGGTTCAAAAGGTTAAAATATGATGTGGTGAACCCAAAATGTTAAAATATCTCACATACTTCATTGCTAAGTGGGGAGTATAAGCTTTTTGCAAATGAGGCCTCTATTTAACATGATATATTCTGTCTTGACATGTTTCCATTCATATGCTCCATTTTGCACTACTGAATGTTTACCTCAGTTTACCATGTGCGTCATAAATTACAATTTGATCATCTCAGATATCGATATCAGTTTCCTATCTTGAAATGTAACTCTATATTTAGACATTATCTTTTGTATTTCATTATCATTCCAACCAATAGTGATATTCTTGGGGTATCTTTAAGTTCCTCATGGGGTGTCACGTGTTGGTTTGGTTGTCACTTGGCCTGATTTGTGTTGTAACACCCCACTTATCATGATACCTACTGGCTTGGCCTGCCTGACAAAATAACCTTTTATTTGAACCAATCCTGTTTGGCATGCTTCTGCATTCTTTCTGGAGAAAAAAAAAGGAAGTCTATTCAGATGATAAAGCAGCAGTTATGGAAAACATACTTAACAAGTTCTCTGAACCATAAGCACCAGTGGTCAGGGACAGTTGTTAGTCAAACGAGATCGATGCATATTATCAAGCGTGAGTTTGTCAGCCGGCCTTGTGATGTCACTTCAGTTTCCTCTGTGGTGAGGGGAGGGGCCTCCTGAAGCCTCTGACACAACGAAGAACTGCATAGTGAGTGAAAACAAAACTAGTTAATCAGCTATCAGCGCCTTGGTAAAGGAACCCTTGTCAACCCCAGGCTAGCGCTGTCCGGAAAGCTCATGGTGTTGTCAGCTCTGCCCATGTGGTCATGCACCAACCCCTGCACACGAGATCATCAGACCGCCCCTCTCAGGCGAAGGAAAGCACGTCCTCTTTTGTCTATCTCTCACAGGGACACACAGGCCTAAAAGACCAGGTCTCATTGGTGGCTGGGGCTCCTATGACTGGTATTGCCCTTATTTGGACATGTCTAGGCTTCTATCAGTATCTTGAAGGGAATGCATCAATTCAATCCATTATTGATTAGTATTTTGTAGGCCATCATGTTGTTCCCACCTTTTATGTCTAGCTGAGGTTGTAACTTCTAGATTATCTATCAAAGTCATCTTATGGTCTGAACGCCTTTTGAAAAACAGAGGAAACTAGCTAGTGTATATGTCAGTAGAGGTTCCAATGTGATGTCTTTCTGGGCCAAAGCTGATACTAAACCTCACTGCATAGGCTTACTTTAAACCTGGCTGCGAGGAGGGCAGGGGATTCTGAATACTACAACAGCAGCACACGTATACACACACAATGTTGCTCATGACTGTTTCATAAGGGCTGATAAGACTTCCTCATTTTAGCAGTACTCACAACAGCTACAGAACTGAGAGAATAGGGGTTTTACTAAATACATGGAGAATATAATATTTTACTTGATCAATTTTGCGTGGAACTTCTTAACTAAATTTGACTAGAAGTGAAACTACAGACGGGTCAGTTTAGCCTTGGCTTGGACGTATAGACCTTGTTGGAGGGTTGGAGGGCTGAGCTGGGCCACAGGGATATCCAGTGGCAGGTTGAGACTGAGGTTGCATCCCAAATGGCACCCTATGAGCCCTGGTCAAAAGTAGTGCACTATATAGAGAAGAGGATGCCAATTGAGGCGCACGGTGTAAGAGGCCAGACCAGGGAGGGCAGGGGGAGGCTGGGAGGGGAAATGGCTGCCGGCCCAGACCAGGGAGGGCAGGGGGAGGCTGGGAGGGGAAATGGCTCCCGGCCCAGACCAGGGAGGGCAGGGGGAGGCTGGGAGGGGAAATGGCTGCCGGCCCAGACCAGGGAGGGCAGGGGGAGGCTGGGAGGGGAAATGGCTGCCGGCCCAGACCAGGGAGGGCAGGGGGAGGCTGGGAGGGGAAATGGCTGCCGGCCCAGAACGGGGGAGGGCAGGGGGAGGCTGGGAGGGGAAATGGCTGCCGGCCCAGACCAGGGAGGGCAGGGGGAGGCTGGGAGGGGAAATGGCTGCCGGCCCAGACCAGGGAGGGCAGGGGGAGGCTGGGAGGGGAAATGGCTGCCGGCCCAGACCAGGGAGGGCAGGGGGAGGCTGGGAGGGGAAATGATAAGGTATATCTCTAGGGACAGTGTGGGTCTCTGTAAGCCCATACTTTGTGCTCATCATACAGACAGGCACTGATCACTTCCTGTCTGGCACTCACACACACTCTTAGAAAAAAAGGTGCTATCTAGAACCTAAAAGGAGAACCCTTTGAAGAACCCTTTTTTGGTTCCAGGTAGAATCATTTTGGGTTCCATATAGAACCCTTTCCACAGAGGGCTCTACTTGGAACCCAAAAGGGTTCTACCTGGAACTAAAAATGGTTCTCCTATGGGGACAGCTGAAGAACCCTTTTGGAACCCTTTTTTCTAAGAGTGCAGATGCCTAACAACTAGCACCCATACCATACACATACATACTGTATATAGCCCATACCATACACATACATACTGTATATATCCCACACCATACACATACATACTGTATATAGCCCACACCATACACATAGATACTGTATATAGCCCATACCATACACGTACATACTGTATATAGCCCATACCATACACATACATACTGTATATAGCCCATAACATACACATACATACTGTATATAGCCCATACCATACACGTTCATACTGTATATAGCCCATACCATACACATACATACTGTATATAGCCCATACCATACACATACATACTGTATATAGCCCATACCATACACATACATACTGTATATAGCCCATACCATACACATACATACTGTAAACGTACATACTGTATATATCCCATACCATACACGTACATACTGTATATATCCCATACCATACACATACATACTGTATATATCCCATACCATACACATACATACTGTATATAGCCCATACCATACACATACATACTGTATATAGCCCATACCATACACATACATACTGTATATAGCCCATACCATACACATACATACTGTATATATCCCATACCATACACATACATACTGTATATAGCCCATACCATACACATACATACTGTATATAGCCCATACCATACACATACATACTGTATAAAGCCCATAACATACACATACATACTGTATATAGCCCATACCATACACATACATACTGTATATAGCCCATACCATACACATACATACTGTATAAAGCCCATAACATACACGTACATACTGTTTAAAGCATATACCATACACATACATACTGTATATAGCCCATACCATACACATACATACTGTATAAAGCCCATAACATACACGTACATACTGTTTAAAGCATATACCATACACATACATACTGTATATAGCCCATAACATACACGTACATACTGTATAAAGCATATACCATACACATACATACTGTATATAGCCCATAACATACACATACATACTGTATATAGCCCATAACATACACGTACATACTGTATATAGCCCATACCATACACATACATACTGTATATAGCCCATACCATACACGTACATACTGTATATAGCCCATACCATACACATACATACTGTAAATAGCCCATACATACACGTACATACTGTATATATCCCATACCATACACGTACATACTGTATATAGCCCATACCATACACGTACATACTGTATATATCCCATACCATACACATACATACTGTATATATCCCATACCATACACATACATACTGTATATAGCCCATACCATACACATACATACTGTATATAGCCCATACCATACACATACATACTGTATATAGCCCATACCATACACATACATACTGTATATATCCCATACCATACACATACATACTGTATATAGCCCATACCATACACATACATACTGTATATATCCCATACCATACACATACATACGGTATAAAGCCCATAACATACACATACATACTGTATATATCCCATACCATACACATACATACTGTATAAAGCCCATAACATACACATACATACTGTATATATTCCATACCATACACATACATACTGTATATAGCCCATACCATACACATACATACTGTATATATCCCATACCATACACATACATACTGTATAAAGCCCATAACATACACATACATACTGTATATATCCCATACCATACACATACATACTGTATAAAGCCCATAACATACACATACATACTGTATAAAGCCCATACCCCCACTCACACATATAGCCTCAATTTCACTACATATGCACAAACACATAACAAGTTTAAAACATGTTCTTGCCATTGTCTAATAAAACTATTCCAGGTGGTTCTGTGTCTGACGCGCGGCCTGTATTTGTTTGTCGCTTTATTCCATTTGATCTCCATGAATTATTAATCTGTTTATAATAAAACTTGACATTCAGAATGTTTGTGAATGAAGATTAAAGCAGCTATTCTCATCGCATGATGTCAGTGTTCTTCAAACAGATCAGATAACAGACAGATGTAATGTCAGTGTGATTTAGTATGCATGCTACTGCGTATGCTTGTAGGGTAGTGTAGGGTAGTGTAGGGTATTGTAGGGTATTGTAGGGTAGTGTAGGGTATTGTAGGGTAGTGTAGGGTATTGTAGGGTAGTGTAGGGTATTGTAGGGTATTGTAGGGTAGTGTAGGGTATTGTAGGGTAGTGTAGGGTATTGTAGGGTAGTGTAGGGTATTGTAGGGTATTGTAGGGTAGTGTAGGGTATTGTAGGGTAGTGTAGGGTATTGTAGGGTATTGTAGGGTAGTGTAGGGTATTGTAGGGTAGTGTAGGGTATTGTAGGGTAGTGTAGGGTATTGTAGGGTATTGTAGGGTAGTGTAGGGTATTGTAGGGTAGTGTAGGGTATTGTAGGGTATTGTAGGGTAGTGTAGGGTATTGTAGGGTAGTGTAGGGTATTGTTGGGTATTGTAGGGTAGTGTTGGGTATTGTAGGGTAGTGTTGGGTATTGTAGGGTAGTGTTGGGTATTGTAGGGTAGTGTTGGGTATTGTAGAGTAGTGTAGGGTATTGTAGGGTAGTGTTGGGTATTGTACGGTAGTGAAGGGTATTGTAGGGTATTGTAGGGTATTGTAGGGTAGTGTAGGGTATTGTTGGGTAGTGAAGGGTATCGTAGTGTATTGTAGGGTAGTGTTGGGTATTGTACGGTAGTGAAGGGTATTGTAGGGTATTGTACGGTAGTGAAGGGTATTGTAGGGTAGTGAAGGGTATCGTAGTGTATTGTAGGGTAGTGTTGGGTATTGTAGGGTATTGTAGGGTAGTGTTGGGTATTGTAGGGTAGTGTTGGGTATTGTAGGGTATTGTAGGATAGTGTTGGGTATTGTAGGGTAGTGTTGGGTAGTGTAGAGTATTGTACGGTAGTGAAGGGTACTGTAGTGTATTTTAGGGTATTGTAGGGTATTGTAGGGTAGTGTAGTGTATTTTAGGGCATTGTAGGGTATTGTAGGGTAGTGTAGTGTATTTTAGGGTATTGTAGGGTATTGTAGTGTATTGTAGTGTCTTATAGGGTTTTGTAGTGTATTGTAGGTTAGTGTAGGGTATTGTAGGGTAGAGTTGGGTATTGTAGAGTAGTGTTGGGTATTGTAGGGTAGTGTTGGGTATTGTAGGGTAGTGTAGGGTAGTGTAGGGTATTGTAGGGTAGTGTGGGGTATTGTAGGGTATTGTAGGGTAGTGTTGGGTATTGTAGGGTAGTGTTGGGTATTGTAGGGTAGTGTTGGGTATTGTAGGGTAGTGTAGGGTATTGTAGGGTAGTGTTGGGTATTGTAGGGTAGTGTAGGGTATTGTAGGGTAGTGTTGGGTATTGTAGGGTAGTGTTGGGTATTGTAGGGTAGTGTTGGGTATTGTAGGGTAGTGTAGGGTATTGTAGGGTAGTGTAGGCCATTGTAGGGTATTGTAGGGTATTGTAGGGTATTGTAGGGTAGTGTTGGGTATTGTAGGGTAGTGTAGGGTATTGTAGGGTATTGTAGGGTAGTGTTGGGTATTTTAGGGTAGTGTTGGGTATTGTAGGGTAGTGTAGGGTATTGTAGGGTAGTGTAGGGTATTGTAGGGTATTGTAGGGTAGTGTTGGGTATTGTAGGGTAGTGTTGGGTATTGTAGGGTAGTGTTGGGTATTGTAGGGTAGTGTAGGGTATTGTAGGGTAGTGTTGGGTATTGTAGGGTAGTGTTGGGTATTGTAGGGTAGTGTTGGGTATTGTAGGGTAGTGTTGGGTATTGTAGGGTAGTGTTGGGTATTGTAGGGTAGTGTAGGGTATTGTAGGGTAGTGTAGGCCATTGTAGGGTATTGTAGGGTATTGTAGGGTATTGTAGGGTAGTGTTGGGTATTGTAGGGTAGTGTAGGGTATTGTAGTTTTCCAGTTGCCACAGCCATTGACAGTACATCATGTGTTTTTCATAGGGATAGATTCATTGGAAAAAATAAAAGTACTGTATACAGCATGGAACCCATTTCAACAGATCAAGGTACTGTATACAGCATGGAACCCATTTCAACAGATCAAGGTACTGTATACAGCATGGAACCCATTTCAACAGATCAAGGTACTGTATACAGCATGGAACCCATTTCAACAGATCAAGGTACTGTATACAGCATGGAACCCATCTCAATAGATCAAGGTACTGTATACAGCATGGAACCCATCTCAATAGATCAAGGTACTGTATACAGCATGGAACCCATCTCAACAGATCAAGGTACTGTATACAGCATTGAACCCATCTCAATAGATCAAGGTACTGTATACAGCATGGAACCCATCTCAATAGAGACTCATTCTTCAAAGAAGGCATGCTTCTTCAACTTATGGACATTGTAAACACGCTGTCCTAACACCCACAACACTACAACAGCATGTGCTTGTGCCATGTGAATATATGCATTAATAAGTCTGAGGTTAAAATAACTTTATTCTAGTAGGCCTACATTCGGTAGAACTAAATGCAGCCTAGTAGATATAGTTGTTGTTTCACTGGTGACTAAAAGTGAAACACTTGACACTAAAAAGGGTCTTCAGATGACACATTTCTCACACCTTTTCTAATGTTCCAATGTTATTTCATATAACTACAGTTTCAACACCCACTGTCCTATCCATTCATCTCATCAAACCCCATAGACCCCCCTTCTCCCACCCACTACCCTTCCACCTCCCAGGTTGTCATAGTCACAAACCGCTTCACCATGGCTGTAGTGGATAGTGTTCTCACATCATAGGGTCTGAGGGGGAATTGAAACCTTTCTGGCCTTTCAACTGAGAACAGCAATGTGGTGGAGTCCTTAAAACAAACTGTAGAGTGGAAAATACAAAGTAACTTTGCCACCAGCCAGACCCATAAGGACCCATCTTGGCCATAGACAAAGATCTAGAGAGAGAGAGTACTCTTATTGTGACGGGCTCAGCTCCTCTTGATAAAGTACAAAGACCCAACTTGACTTGAATTTTACTGGCAAGCACTCATTGATTTGGAAATCATGTATGCTTCCTAAATCCCAAATCGAAGGATACATGATTGGCTAGAAACTCAGTTTGATTGCATTGGAACAAACTGATTCACAAACTGTTCACTTAAATGAAAATTAAAGAATGTATCTTCTGCTAACATTTCTGGTTCTGTGGTGTGATGGATCAGCCCTCCTCACTTCCTCCATCTCTTACTGGTTCTGTGGTGTGATGGATCAGCCCTCCTCACTTCCTCCATCTCTTACTGGTTCTGTGGTGTGATGGATCAGCCCTCCTCACTTCCTCCATCTCTTACTGGTTCTGTGGTGTGATGGATCAGCCCTCCCCCACTTCCTCCATCTCTTACTGGTTCTGTGGTGTGATGGATCAGCCCTCCCTCACTTCCTCCATCTCTTTCTGGTTCTGTGGTGTGATGGATCACCCCTCCTCACTTCCTCCATCTCTTACTGGTTCTGTGGTGTGATGGATCAGCCCTCCCCCACTTCCTCCATCTCTTACTGGTTCTGTGGTGTGATGGATCAGCCCTCCCCACTTCCTCCATCTCTTTCTGGTTCTGTGGTGTGATGGATCAGCCCTCCCCACTTCCTCCATCTCTTACTGGTTCTGTGGTGTGATGGATCAGCCCTCCCCACTTCCTCCATCTCTTTCTGGTTCTGTGGTGTGATGGATCAGCCCTCCCCACTTCCTCCATCTCTTTCTGGTTCTGTGGTGTGATGGATCAGCCCTCCCCACTTCCTCCATCTCTTTCTGGTTCTGTGGTGTGATGGATCAGCCCTCCCCACTTCCTCCATCTCTTTCTGGTTCTGTGGTGTGATGGATCAACCCTCCCCACTTCATCTCTTTCTGGTTCTGTGGTGTGATGGATCAGCCCTCCCCACTTCCTCCATCTCTTTCTGGTTCTGTGGTGTGATGGATCAGCCCTCCCCCACTTCCTCCATCTCTTTCTGGTTCTGTGGTGTGATGGATCAGCCCTCCCCACTTCCTCCATCTCTTTCTGGTTCTGTGGTGTGATGGATCAGCCCTCCCCACTTCCTCCATCTCTTTCTGGTTCTGTGGTGTGATGGATCAGCCCCCCCCCTTCTTCCATCTCTTTCTGGTTCTGTGGTGTGATGGATCAGCCCACCCCACTTCTTCCATCTCTTTCTGGTTCTGTGGTGTGATGCATCAGCCCTCCCCACTTCCTCCATCTCTTTCTGGTTCTGTGGTGTGATGCATCAGCCCTCCCCACTTCCTCCATCTCTTTCAGAGTTGTGGATTGCTTAGACACACACAGTATGAAAATTACTATGAAGCCAGTAAGATCACTGTGGATAACAGGTCACTATGAAGCCAGTAAGATCACTGTGGATAGCAGGTCACTATGAAGCCAGTAAGATCACTGTGGATAACAGGTCATTTTAAGAATGCCTTTATACAGTATAAACGTACACCTTCGGTCAAAAGTGGGGAATATTACTCATTCAAGGGTTTTTCATTAGCAAAATTGTTTACATTGTAGAATAAAAGTGAAGACATCAAAACTATGACATAACACATATGGAATCATGTAGTAACCAAAAAAGTGTTAAACAAATCAAAATATATTTTATATTTGAGATTCTTCAAATAGCCACCTTTTCCTTGATGACAGCTTTGCACACTCTTGGCATTCTCTCAACTAGCTTCACCTGGAATGCTTTTCCATCAGTCTTGAAGGAGTTCTCACATATGCTGAGCACTTTTTGGCTGCTTTTCCTTCACTGCGGTCCGACTCATCCCAAACCAACCAACCAGCAATTCGACCATGAAGGCCTGATTCACACATTCTCCTCAGAACAGTTGATGTTGAGATGTGTCTGTTACTTGAACTCTGTGAAGCATTTATTTGGGCTGCAATCTGAGGATGGTAACTCTAATGAACTTATCCTCTGCAGCAGAGGTAACTCTGGGTATTCCATTCCTGTGGCGGTCCTCATGAAGCTGGTTGAGAGAATGCCATGAGTGTGCAAAGCTGTCATCAAGACAAAGGGTGGCTATTTGAAGAATCTCAAATATAAAATATATTTTGATTTGTTTAACACTTTTTTGGTTACTACATGATTCCATATGTGTTATGTCATAGTTTTGATGTCTTCACTTTTATTCTACAATGTAAAATGTTTTGCAAATAAAGAAAAACCCTTGAATGAGTAATATTCCAAACTTTTGACTGGGGGTGAATGTCCTATGGATATACTACACATACAGTATATCCTGTTTTCAAGATAAGGAAAAATAAATATATATAATATATGCCATTTAGCAGACGTTTATATGCAAATGACAGTCAGTCAGTCATGCATTCTTTCTAAATATAAACGCTAGAGTATGTGTGAAGACTGAACGACTGGTGTAGGCCTCTAACAGGAAATAACATGTGTTTTTTCCAACAGGTACTTCCTGAAGTAGTTATATCAGACCCGCTATCTCAGCATTTTCACCACCCATTTGCCGTGGGTAGTGAACAACTACACAGTACCAATGTAGGTAAAGTCACTGAGCAATGAATTAAAATAAATCATACCATGTAGTGTGCTTATAACTACCCCAATGGGCACTCCACGTAATTTCAACGTGGATAATTTGGTCATATTTGGTTGAGACGTTGATCAATGAGATTACAACCTATATTCACCCACTCAAAAAGACAGTCAGAAGTTTGTTGAATTCCCAATGTGTTATCATTATGCTTTCAACCATCTAAAAGCACAACCAAATTCCAATGGAAAATCAATGTCAGATATTTTGTGGCCTAGATTACAGTTAAGATTACATTAAAAGTACATGGTGAAAGTGATCAATGCCGTTCTCCACAGATTATTGCAGCAGTTGTGAAGGTCTCCACATGCTATCTGGAACATGCACACTTTATATGATTACATAAGACATTTATAGTTACAGTAACCTGTGGCAAAGGATGTATTACTCAGTCCTATTCTTTAACTTGCATCCAACATATCAATTTATAGACAAGCTGGAATTAAAGACAGACTAAGTCTCCTTCAAATGTTGATATTTGGTTTTCTTGACAACCAAACACAGTTCAATATCCCAAAATATCATGAAATGTTTAATTAACCAGAGCTTGAAACCCCAGGCCTGTTGTATTGTCTATTTTTAGTTGAATTCTGGGTTGAATTGAAACAATAGCTGTTGACGACTTTGCAAACGCTATAAAGGTCTAAACAGCATCATTGGCGATATATGAGTGATACAGTTTGGTCACATTTCGTTTGTTCTGTTAAACCTACCATTTGGAATGACTTTGACAGCAACAGGCCAATGGGCACAGACGTCAGTTCAATGATACATTCTCCAGTAGGAGGTGCTGCCCAGTCCTGTTTTTTTTTAATAGTGGATATAACATTGAAAATCTGATGTTGTTTTAAAGGTACCAATTCAACATATTATATACAAGGGTTGTCTATGTTGAAATTTTGTTAGCATGGCATAATCCTGTGGGTGAAGATTCACTCTCAAAACAACAGTTTTTAAATAAAATGTGTTTTCCACACCACATTATGTTGAAACAGCATTGATTCAACCAGTTTGTGCCCAGTGGAAAAACTATCTTCACTGGTAAAAGCAATGGAATGCTTTCACCTGTCATTTTTGTAGCTCTAACGAAGATCTAGTTTATAAAATGAACTACATGTGATATTAGGTGAAGAGACACACACACGTCACGAACACTATCGGGCTTGATCTCCCTTCTCATCACTGAAGAATTCCACTTTTTCTTTTCATGTTGTAATTGTGTTCTCGAAAATATGAAGCAATCCAGTAGATTACAGACGAGAGCATGGTTTCAATATATTAGATTACAGACGAGAGCATGGTTCCAATCTAGTAGATTACAGACGAGAGCATGGTTTCAATATATTAGATTACAGACTAGAGCATGGGTTCAATCCAGTAGATTACAGACGAGAGCATGGTTTCAATCCAGTAGATTACAGACGAGAGCATGGTTTCAATCTAGTAGATTACAGACGAGAGCATGGGTTCAATCTAGTAGATTACAGACTAGAGCATGGTTTCAATCCAGTAGATTACAGACGAGAGCATGGTTTCAATCTAGTAGATTACAGACGAGAGCATGGTTTCAATCCAGTAGATTACAGACGAGAGCATGGTTTCAATCTAGTAGATTACAGACGAGAGCATGGGTTCAATCCAGTAGATTACAGACGAGAGCATGGTTTCAATCTAGTAGATTACAGACGAGAGCATGGTTTCAATCTAGTAGATTACAGACGAGAGCATGGTTTCAATCTAGTAGATTACAGACGAGAGCATGGGTTCAATCTAGTAGATTACAGACGAGAGCATGGGTTCAATCCAGTAGATTACAGACGAGAGCATGGTTTCAATCTAGTAGATTACAGACGAGAGCATGGGTTCAATCCAGTAGATTACAGACGAGAGCATGGTTTCAATATATTAGATTACAGACGAGAGCATGGTTTCAAAATCCTATGGAAGTGAGAAAAAAAGGACATAAGAAAGGATTCCGGTGGTCTTTCACAAAACAAACATGGGTGAGAGATGTGATTAGAGGCTATAGTCCTGACTGGGTCCTCAGTGTTTCCTAGTTGGTATATCAGTTAGTTTACATCATAAATGATTGTGTTGATGCACTAAAACCGTCTACCAATATGTTTTGGCTCATTCACTTCCCTCCATTGGGATGAAGCTGGATATGGGGCTAGGACAGGATATGTCTCAATAAGTTTGAGGGACCAGGGTGGATTCAGAAAGGGTTTGATTTCCAATCAACTAATACACGTATGTTAGAGGATGACATGGCTGTTGTGGGTTCCTTCGTAGGCCTGATAGGCGTGGTAAACTTAATCTGCAAGAGAGAGCGTCTGTGACTGTTAGACCTCTTCCTGTGGTTTGTACCACGTGGGCTGAGGGGGTTAAAAGGGAGACAACTTCTTCTTCTTCATCCCCTTCTTCTAGAACACAGGGAAGAAGACACTGGGCGCTGTGACATCTGGACAAGCTCTTCGCTTTTTACAGAGACAAAGGAGCCTTCACTCAGGTATAGTATGAACTTATTGTATTAGGTAAAACATTGTTTTTTTGTTATGATATGGAATTGAAATGGTCAAATTTGGTTAAGGGGAGAGAATTCTAATGGAGGCCATTGTTACTAAGTCCATTCACTTTCTACGGAAATGTCTGTATGTGTAAATTCAATCTCTATAGTGTGAAATCGTCATTCATTCATTTAAAAAGAAGAAACCACACAAAATGTTCGCTAGGAATTGAAAATGGATAGTAATTAGAAACTGGGATAGTAATTTCGGTACATTCTGTTGTGTTTTGCATTGTCTTTAGATTTTAAGTGAATGAAAAGTTGGTTACCATGACCAAAGATCGTTTTTACGTCACGTCTTCAGTGTAAAAAAGCTTACTCACTGACACAAGACAAAATGGCTTCCACCAGATAATGCCTCAGTAGATTGATCATAGATCAGTATAATTGCGTTGCTCTGTTCAGACCACATATAGAGAAACTGACTCTGGGCACAGTTTGAGTTTGAAAGAAGGGGAGGGGTTTATTTGCCCCCCCCCCCCCTCATTTGTAATACCTTTGTTCAATGCTAAAACTCTTTAGAATTAAGAACCTGTGCATTTAATTTTCTCGCAAATAAGTGAAACTAACTACATCATTCCTCATAACCTACAATTGTACATGTTATACTTACTATTTATTAAGCTATGTGTGTGTTTAGGAGA
>CM042391.1:41513244-41585744 GCA_023634145.1 Thymallus thymallus | reverse complement strand
ACATTTGGACACCTTCAGAAAGCTATTACTGCATATTATACCAGATGGAACGGTTGGATCTTACAATGCAGCTAATGTACATGGGTTGGTGGATAACCACGGTAGCATACAACGAATACTTGTAAATGAGTAAGAGTTGCTAGTCTTGTTCACAGTCTTCACAACACTCTTAAAACAAACAAGTAAATCAAAAGGAGACAGACAGAGGAACGAGGACACTATACTTTGACAGTACAGTAACAAGACATTGCCACACACACACACACACAGTTGTGAGTTTGAGTTCTGTGTCAAGGCATAGACAGGTTTCAGTCTCGCTGCGTCTACACACACTTCCGAAGACCATAAGGCCTGTCCGTCCTCACACTCGTCACATAACACACGAAATATACAACATACCCAACATTCCAAACTTTAACAGAGATCAGCCTCTAAAAGAAGTTACTTGATGGTTGTCAATCGTAATGAAATGGACGCAGTTGTTGTCAAAGGAACAACTTCCATTCAGCTATAATGTGTAGCGAACTCTTCATTATGGGCGAAAGACTCAAAGTCTACAATTAGCATAAAAAACTATTATAGTTAGCTTGTTACAATACTTTTGATATGAGACAGAAAGGGAGTCAATGGCCAGACTGATGTTAAAATACAGAGCGATCTGAAAAGTGTCAGGGTTGAGAAACAACAGCCGACAGATGAAGACTCTCTTCCATCCTCTCAGTTGAACTGATAGTGGTTGACCATTGCCTGGGCAAGGTGCAAGGGCCTCTCCAAGCCAACCATGGGGAGTCAAAATGAAAGTCTAGAGCACCATTTTAACATCATATCTGTGTCAGTATCTGATCAAATCCTTCCAGATAATGCTGCCAGATGAAGGTCAAGTACAAACCCTCACAGAGTGGACTATCAGTGGGTGTTCAGAGGAAGCCTGTAAGCACAGCATAGGTTAGGAGCTGAAATACTTCAACATGCTCATTAACACGCGCTTAGTGATGCCGTCACGTCTTATATACGGCAATGGCTGCGTCTGAAATAGAACCCTATTTCCAAAGTAGTGCACTATATAGGGAATAGGGTCCCATTTCAAATACAGGCAAAATATGCTCCACATATTGCCAGCTGGTCTAGTAGTATTATACTGAAGAGGTGTATTTAGCTGTATAATATGTTAGTGTATCCATAGTTACTGAATACTGCAACTTAACTAACAACATAGACCAAGACTGATAATTATGTAAAAGTGCTTTCAATAAAAACGGGGGTAAATGTCCAAGTTTTAATCCTTCTTGCTGGATCCCAGCTTTTTGAAAAGCTTCTTCCCTTTGGAGAAGAAGCCTTTCTTTTTCTTGCCTGGTGGGGAGGCGTCTGTCTGGTCTGTAGGCAAGGGGCTTTCTGCTGGGACGTGGGGTGGAGAGGTGCTGAGGCTGGCTTGCCTTGGGGCAGGGTCCATGGAGGAGGGTTCCATCATGGCTGCTGCTGCGGATGGATCCAGGTGTAGGTGGTGTTGGTGGACTGGGCCAGTCAGTCCTGTGTGTAGGGGGGGATGTGTGTGTACTGGGCCAGTCAGTCCTGTGTGTAGGGGTGGGTGTGTGTGGACTGGGCCAGTCAGCCCTGTGTGTAGGGGGGGATGTGTGTGGACTGGGCCAGTCAGCCCTGTGTGTAGGGGGGGATGTGTGTGGACTGGGCCAGTCAGCCCTGTGTGTTGGGGGGGATGTGTGTGTACTGGGCCAGTCAGCCCTGTGTGTTGGGGGGGATGTGTGTGGACTGGGTCAGTCAGTCCTGTGTGTAGGGGTGGGTGTGTGTGGACTGGGCCAGTCAGCCCTGTGTGTTGGGGGGGATGTGTGTGTACTGGGCCAGTCAGCCCTGTGTGTTGGGGGGGATGTGTGTGTACTGGGCCAGTCAGCCCTGTGTGTTGGGGGGGATGTGTGTGTACTGGGCCAGTCAGCCCTGTGTGTTGGGGGGGATGTGTGTGTACTGGGCCAGTCAGCCCTGTGTGTTGGGGGGGATGTGGAACCTTGTCTGGGAATGTGCTCAGGCTCACCTTGGGGAGAGAAACCATAGAAACAGAGTATAAGAATGCAACAATTTCTTTATACTTAAAGTATTGAGGATTCTACTGAACTGTTAAGTAACATACTATCAACAACAATCCTACTAAGAGTCACATATGTAGATTGTACATGAACTGATTGAACTAACATGAACACGCAACAGAGGGAACATTTAACTCTCAGAGTAAATATTCAGCTAAAACTAAAAGTCTTAAAAATCAGGGCCTCTGAATCACCAGGGAAGCCAAGGGTTACAGGAGAACGGTTAGGTGGGGTAAGCAGAGAATACCCATCATCAGCACGCCACCCTGGGTCTGATCTCGTCAACATGAACAGGAGGTTACACATCTGAGGACACTAGTACTGGTAAGATAAGGATGAGGATGAAGAGTTACACAGGGTGGAGGGACCAGGGGCACAGGGTGGAGGGACCAGGGGGCACAGGTTGGAGGGACCAGGGGCACAGGGTGGAGGGACCAGGGGGCACAGGGTGGAGGGACCAGGGGCACAGGGTGGAGGGACCAGGGGGCACAGGGTGGAGGGACCAGGGGCACAGGGTGGAGGGACCAGGGGGCACAGGGTGGAGGGACCAGGGGCACAGGGTGGAGGGACCAGGGGGCACAGGGTGGAGGGACCAGGGGCACAGGGTGGAGGGACCAGGGGGCACAGGGTGGAGGGAACAGGGGGCACAGGTTGGAGGGACCAGGGGGCACAGGGTGGAGGGACCAGGGACACAGGGTGAAGGGACCAGGGGCACAGGGTGGAGGGACCAGGTGCACAGGGTGGAGGGACCAGGGGGCACAGGGTGGAGGGACCAGGGGGCACAGGGTGGAGGGACCAGGGGCACAGGGTGGAGGGAACAGGGGGCACAGGGTGGAGGGACCAGGGGCACAGGGTGGAGGGACCAGGGGGCACAGGGTGGAGGGAACAGGGGGCACAGGTTGGAGGGACCAGGGGGCACAGGGTGGAGGGACCAGGGACACAGGGTGGAGGGACCAGGGGCACAGGGTGGAGGGACCAGGGGGCACAGGGTGGAGGGACCAGGGGGCACAGGGTGGAGGGACCAGGGGGCACAGGGTGGAGGGACCAGGGACACAGGGTGGAGGGACCAGGGGCACAGGGTGGAGGGACCAGGTGCACAGGGTGGAGGGACCAGGGGGCACAGGGTGGAGGGACCAGGGGGCACAGGGTGGAGGGACCAGGGGCACAGGGTGGAGGGACCAGGGGGCACAGGGTGGAGGGACCAGGGGCACAGGATGGGGGGACCAGGGGCACAGGATGGGGGGACCAGGGGCACAGGGTGGAGGGACCAGGGGGCACAGGGTGGAGGGACCAGGGGCACAGGATGGGGGGACCAGGGGCACAGGATGGGGGGACCAGGGGCACAGGGTGGAGGGACCAGGGGGCACAGGGTGGAGGGAACAGGGGGCACAGGGTGGAGGGACCAGGGGCACAGGGTGGAGGGACCAGGGGGCACAGGGTGGAGGGACCAGGGGCACAGGGTGGAGGGACCAGGGGGCACAGGGTGGAGGGAACAGGGGGCACAGGTTGGAGGGACCAGGGGGCACAGGGTGGAGGGACCAGGGACACAGGGTGGAGGGACCAGGGGCACAGGGTGGAGGGACCAGGTGCACAGGGTGGAGGGACCAGGGGGCACAGGGTGGAGGGACCAGGGGGCACAGGGTGGAGGGACCAGGGGCACAGGGTGGAGGGACCAGGGGGCACAGGGTGGAGGGAACAGGGGGCACAGGGTGGAGGGACCAGGGGCACAGGGTGGAGGGACCAGGGGGCACAGGGTGGAGGGACCAGGGGGCACAGGGTGGAGGGACCAGGGACACAGGGTGGAGGGACCAGGGGCACAGGGTGGAGGGACCAGGTGCACAGGGTGGAGGGACCAGGGGGCACAGGGTGGAGGGACCAGGGGGCACAGGGTGGAGGGACCAGGGGCACAGGGTGGAGGGACCAGGGGGCACAGGGTGGAGGGACCAGGGGGCACAGGGTGGAGGGACCAGGGGCACAGGGTGGAGGGACCAGGGGGCACAGGGTGGAGGGAACAGGGGGCACAGGGTGGAGGGACCAGGGGCACAGGGTGGAGGGACCAGGGGGCACAGGGTGGAGGGACCAGGGGGCACAGGGTGGAGGGACCAGGGACACCAGTTACTAGCACTCAGCTGGGAGGGTGTTATCCCCTTAGAGACACTTACTCTCAAGTCTCAAAGTGCACAGTTCGTTTCTGCTTCTGTAAAAGGCCATGCAGGAAACAGAAGGACAAAAAAAATGTACAACCAGAAATGACAGAGACTTTAAATAATAAAACAACAGAAAAAGGGACACATTATATTTAGGAAAATGGTATAGAAATATTGTCAGTCTTCTGCAACATCAAATGGCCAGCAGCATACCACCCTGCATCCAACTGCTGGCTTGCCTCTGAAGTTAAGCAGGGTTGGTCCTGGTCAGTCCCTGGATGGGAGACCAGATGCTGCTGGAAGTGGTGTTGGAGGGCTGGTACGAGACACTTTCCTCTGGTCTAAAAATATGTATAATTCCCCAGGGCAGTGATTGGGGACATTGCCCTGTGTAAGGTGCCGTCTTTCGGATGGGACGTTAAACAGGTGTCCTGACTCTCTGTGGTCACTAAAGATCCCACGTCACTTATCGTAAGAGTAAGACTAGGGGTGTCCTGGCTAAATTCCCCAGTTTCTAATTGGCTCATTCCTCTCCCCTGTAGCTATTCCCCAGGTTGTTGCTCTCAGTCAACTTACCTGTTTATCCTGTCAGGCTTGAGAGGCAATGGGCTACTAGGCCGTCATACATGTGTCCACAGTGTCCTAGGTGAACCCCTACTAGGCCGTCATACGTGTCCACAGTGTCCTAGGTGAACCCCTACTAGGCCGTCGTACGTGTCCACAGTGTCCTAGGTGAACCCCTACTAGGCCGTCATACATGTGTCCACAGTGTCCTAGGTGAACCCCTACTAGGTCGTCATACATGTGTCCACAGTGTCCTAGGTGAACCCCTACTAGGCCGTCGTACATGTGTCCACAGTGTCCTAGGTGAACCCCTACTAGGCCGTCGTACATGTGTCCACAGTGTCCTAGGTGAACCCCTACTAGGCCGTCGTAC
The DNA here is from genome assembly GCA_023634145.1 of Thymallus thymallus. Taxonomy (NCBI): domain Eukaryota; kingdom Metazoa; phylum Chordata; class Actinopteri; order Salmoniformes; family Salmonidae; genus Thymallus; species Thymallus thymallus. The sequence continues at coordinate 41,580,567 of CM042391.1, read as the reverse complement.
ATGTGTCCACAGTGTCCTAGGTGAACCCCTACTAGGCTGTCATACATGTGACCACAGTATCCTAGGTGAACCCCTACTAGGCTGTCATACATGTGTCCACAGTGTCCTAGGTGAACCCCTACTAGGCTGTCATACATGTGACCACAGTGTCCTAGGTGAACCCCTACTAGGCTGTCATACATGTGTCCTAGGTGAACCCCTACCTGTGATTCTGTCCTGGGCTCAGCTACAGGCGGAGGCTGGGGGTCAAATGGTGGGACTTTCCCAGCACCCTCTGGGGCAGCCTCCAGGAAGTTAGATGGGACCAGGCCTTTGTGTCCGTTCAGGTCACCCTGGAAACCATACACATTAGACACCCACATCACACATGTATAACCTTTGACCTTAGTCTGCGAGCATGTCTGTCCATCAATTACACCTGCATTACTACTTCAAAAACAACATGTCCTCGTCATTCACATGGTCACGTCTTTAAGGTGTTGAAGAGAGAGAGAGAGAGAAAGATAGATAGATAGATAGATAGATAGATAGATAGATAGATAGATAGATAGATAGATAGATAGATAGATAGATAGATAGATAGATAGATAGATAGATAGATAGATAGATAGATAGATAGATAGATAGATAGATAGATAGATAGATAGATAGATAGATAGATAGATGCATTGTTCTCTTTGGGTACACTTACATAGAAGAACCCATCATCGTCCATGTCACCAAACACATAGATGATATCCCCGGCACTGAAGGTCAGCTCAACCTGCAGAGCGCCATAGAGAAGACCATGAATACAGTAGGACTTCATCTTTTCCAACTTGCAGTAACATTAACTGGTATAGAACATTAGAGCTACAACTTTACTGTCAAGTGAATCAGAAACATGTATTTTTGCTGTCTGGTTTTATCTAGAACTATAACACAAGCCTTTTACAGGGAATAGTACCGCGCTCACCTCAATGTCAGCATTGGGAGAACTCTCTCGAGGGTCGTAATCAAAGATGGCCTTCATCCTGCAAGGACTGGGGCCCGCTGAGTTCGCCATGGCAACATCAGACTGGCTGGGATCTGTCAATCAAAAACAGAAATACAGAGTCAGATTTCGGACAATTGTTGAGCGGAACACCTTGTTCCTTTTCATTTCCATGTCAGCATGCAGTTAATAGTCACTCAGTATCATGCATCGCACAGCTAGCATCACACAATCACCGGGAGAACCAAGAGAAAAAGATTAACAGCAGCAGAGGCTGGCCTTCAGGAGGGTCACATTAAAGACTCAGACAGGTCAGTCTGTTTTCACTCAGACAGGTCAGTCTGTTTTCACTCAGACAGGTCAGTCTGTTTTCACTCAGACAGGTCAGTCTGTTTTCACTCAGACAGTTCAGTCTGTTTTCACTCAGGCAGTTCAGTCTGTTTTCACTCAGACAGGTCAGTCTGTTTTCACTCAGACAGTTCAGTCTGTTTTCACTCAGACAGTTCAGTCTGTTTTCACTCAGACAGGTCAGTCTGTTTTCACTCAGACAGGTCAGTCTGTTTTCACTCAGACAGTTCAGTCTGTTTTCACTCAGTTAACTGTGAACTCAAATTCAATCAAATGTTATTTGTCACATGTGGCGAATACAAAGGGTGTAGACTTAACCATGAAATGCTTACTATGAGCCCTTCCCAACGATGCAGAGTTAATAATAATAATAATACAAAGAAAAACAGTAACACAAGAGGAATAAAATACACAGGAATGGAGCTATATACAGGAAGTACCAGTAATAGATCAATGTACAGCTATATACAGGAAGTACCAGTAATAGATCAATGTACAGCTATATACAGGAAGTACCAGTAATAGATCAATGTACAACTATATACAGGAAGTACCAGTAGTAGATCAATGTGCAGCTATATACAGGAAGTACCAGTAGTAGATCAATGTACAGCTATATACAGGAAGTACCAGTAATAGATCAATGTACAGCTATATACAGGAAGTACCAGTAGTAGATCAATGTGCAGCTATATACAGGAAGTACCAGTAGTAGATCAATGTGCAGCTATATACAGGAAGTACCAGTAGTAGATCAATGTGCAGCTATATACAGGAAGTACCAGTAGTAGATCAATGTGCAGCTATATACAGGAAGTACCAGTAGTAGATCAATGTGCAGCTATATACAGGAAGTAACAGTAGTAGATGAAGGCAGGGTGAAGTGACTAGGCATCAGGATAGATAATAATAAGGTATTTGAGGTAGATATGTACATGAAGGCAGGGTAAAGTGACTAGGCATCAGGATAGATAATAATAAGGTATTTGAGGTAGATATGTACATGAAGGCAGGGTAAAGTGACTAGACATCAGGATAGATAATAATAAGGTATTTGAGGTAGATATGTACATGAAGGCAGGGTAAAGTGACTAGTCATCAGGATATATAATAATAAGGTATTTGAGGTAGATATGTACATGAAGGCAGGGTAAAGTGACTAGTCATCAGGATATATAATAATAAGGTATTTGAGGTAGATATGTACATGAAGGCAGGGTAAAGTGACTAGTCATCAGGATAGATAATTTTTTTTATTTTTTTTTATTTTACCTTTATTTTACTAGGCAAGTCAGTTAAGAACATACTCTTATTTTCAATGACGGCCTAGGAACAGTGGGTTAACTGCCTTGTTCAGGGGCAGAACGACAGATTTTTACCTTGTCAGCTTGGGGATTTGATCCAGCAACCTTTCGGTTATGGGCCCAACACTCTAACCACTGGGCTACCTGCCGCCCCATAATAATAAGGTATTTGAGGTAGATATGTACATGAAGGCAGGGTAAAGTGACTATGCATCAGGATAGATAATAATAAGGTATTTGAGGTAGATATGTACATGAAGGCAGGGTAAAGTGACTAGTCATCAGGATAGATAATAATAAGGTATTTGAGGTAGATATGTACATGAAGGCAGGGTAAAGTGACTAGGCATCAGGACAGATAATAATAAGGTATTTGAGGTAGATATGTACATGAAGGCAGGGTAAAGTGACTAGGCATCAGGATAGATAATAATAAGGTATTTGAGGTAGATATGTACATGAAGGCAGGGTAAAGTGACTAGTCATCAGGATAGATAATAATAAGGTATTTGAGGTAGATATGTACATGAAGGCAGGGTAAAGTGACTAGGCATCAGGACAGATAATAATAAGGTATTTGAGGTAGATATGTACATGAAGGCAGGGTAAAGTGACTAGTCATCAGGATAGATAATAATAAGGTATTTGAGGTAGATATGTACATGAAGGCAGGGTAAAGTGACTAGGCATCAGGACAGATAATAATAAGGTATTTGAGGTAGATATGTACATGAAGGCAGGGTAAAGTGACTAGGCATCAGGATAGATAATAATAAGGTATTTGAGGTAGATATGTACATGAAGGCAGGGTAAAGTGACTAGTCATCAGGATAGATAATAAAAGTAATAATAATAAAAAACAGATTAGCAGCAGCATATGATGAGTGTAAAAGTGTGTATGTGTGTTTGGGTTGTCGGTATGCGTGAGTGTTATGTGTGTGTGCGTATGTAGTGTATGTGAAAGTGTGTGTGTGTGTGTCAGTATAACTGTAAGCGCATAAAAGGAAGAGACTTGAGAGTTAATGTAGTGCTGATGTCACTTAGAACATTACATGACACAGCATTATGAGGACCGTTATCAACAGGCAAGCAGACAGTCCTTGGTGAAGAGGACCGTTATCAACAGGCAAGCAGACAGTCCTTGGTGAAGAGGACCGTTATCAACAGGCAAGCAGACAGTCCTTGGTGAAGAGGACCGTTATCAACAGGCAAGCAGACATTCCTTGGTGAAGAGGACCGTTATCAACAGGCAAGAAGAAAGTCCTTGGTGAAGAGGACCGTTATCAACAGTCAAGCAGACATTCCTTGGTGAAGAGGACCGTTATCAACAGGCAAGCAGACAGTCCTTGGTGAAGAGGACCGTTATCAACAGGCAAGCAGACAGTCCTTGGTGAAGAGGACCGTTATCAACAGGCAAGCAGACAGTCCTTGGTGAAGAGGACCGTTATCAACAGGCAAGCAGACAGTCCTTGGTGGCAGCAGGATGAGGTTCATTCATATCCAAATCAAATCATGCAAAACATGTGTATGTGAGCAATAAAATGTGATTTGATTTGATATCCGCCCGTTAGAATGATGCAGAAAGTCAGAGAAAGATTTAGAGAGGTCGCATATTGATGATGTCATGGGTATCTAGTATAATACATGCAGGCTTCCAGTGGAGACTTGAGAAGTTAGAGAAAGGTTAAGAGAGGTAGCATAATGATGATGTCATGCATATCTAGTGGATGCTAGAGCAGGCGTCCCTTCATGCTGGGGAGGCAGAGAGAGAGAGACTAATATATACATTACCAACCTTGACTGGAGAAGTCTAAGCTATCTTCCCACAGTGCAGCAGACTCCACTGTAAGAGTAGATGGGTATGGGAGTGGGATTGGGTGGGGAGAGAGGAGCAGGTTAAATAAAGCATTTCACCCTGGTCCTCCTGGCTTGGACAGACTCAGTCATACAACCAAAGTAAATGTAGAAACCAAAGCCAATCCCAGAGAGAGCAGCCTGAGGCCAGATATGATATTATACAGTCACAGAGGAAACAGATGTACAGATAGAAGGAGGAGATCAGAGAGGATGGTGAAGAGTGGAACTGCACTGAAACTAGGGCAATTTATACACTGGGGGATCAGAGAGGATGGTGAAGAGTGGAACTGCACTGAAACTAGGGCAATTTATACACTGGGGGATCAGAGAGGATGGTGAAGAGTGGAACTGCACTGAAACTAGGGCAATTTATACACTGGGGGATCAGAGAGGATGGTGAAGAGTGGAACTGCACTGAAACTAGGGCAATTTATACACTGGGGGATCAGAGAGGATGGTGAAGAGTGGAACTGCACTGAAACTAGGGCAATTTATACACTGGGGGATCAGAGAGGATGGTGAAGAGTGGAACTGCACTGAAACTAGGGCAATTTATACACTGGGGGATCAGAGAGGATGGTGAAGAGTGGAACTGCACTGAAACTAGGGCAATTTATACACTGGGGGATCAGAGAGGATGGTGAAGAGTGGAACTGCACTGAAACTAGGGCAATTTATACACTGGGGGATCAGAGAGGATGGTGAAGAGTGGAACTGCACTGAAACTAGGGCAATTTATACACTGGGGGATCAGAGAGGATGGTGAAGAGTGGAACTGCACTGAAACTAGGGCAATTTATACACTGGGGGATCAGAGAGGATGGTGAAGAGTGGAACTGCACTGAAACTAGGGCAATTTATACACTGGGGGATCAGAGAGGATGGTGAAGAGTGGAACTGCACTGAAACTAGGGCAATTTATACACTGGGGGATCAGAGAGGATGGTGAAGAGTGGAACTGCACTGAAACTAGGGCAATTTATACACTGGGGGCCATTCAAGGGTTTTTCTTTATTTTATTTTATTTATTTGCACTATTATTTACATTGTAGAATAAAAGTGAAGACATCAAAACTATGACATAACACATATGGAATCATGTAGTAACCAAAAAAGTGTTAAACAAATCTAAATATATGTTATATAGAAATTATTCAAAGTAGCCACCCTTTGCCTTGATGACAGCTTTGCACACTCTTGGCATTGTCTTTATTCTACAATGTAAAAAATTGTGCAAATAAAGAAAAACCCTTGAGTGAGAAATATTCCAAACGTTTGGCCCCCAGTGTATATTCACATGAGTTTAAGGCCTCCTACATCTTAGTCTATGACAGATCATTGTCATGTTTCGTATATTGAATACTGTGAATCCACAGATCATTATCATGTTTTGGATATTGAATACTGTCAATCCACAGATCATTATAATGTTTTGGATATTGAATACTGTGAATCCACAGATCATTATAATGGTTTATATATTGAATAGTGTGAATCCACAGTTCATTATAATGGTTTAAATATTGAAGTGACTCCACAGATCATTATAATGGTTTATATATTCAATAGTGTGAATCCACAGATCATTATAATGGTTTATATATTCAATAGTGTGAATCCACAGATCATTATAATGGTTTATATATTCAATAGTGTGAATCCACAGATCATTATAATGGTTTATATTTATATATTCAATAGTGTGAATCCACAGATCATGATAATGGTTTATATATTCAATAGTGTGAATCCACAGATCATTATAATAGTTTATATATTCAATAGTGTGAATCCACAGATCATTATAATGGTTTATATATTCAATAGTGTGAATCCACAGATCATTATAATGGTTTATATTTATATATTCAATAGTGTGAATCCACAGATCATTATAATGGTTTATATTTATATATTCAATAGTGTGAATCCACAGATCATTATAATGGTTTATATATTCAATAGTGTGAATCCACAGATCATTATAATAGTTTATATATTGAATAGTGTGAATCCACAGATCAATATAATAGTTTATATATTCAATAGTGTGAATCCACAGATCATTATAATGGTTTATATATTCAATAGTGTGAATCCACAGATCATTATAATGGTTTATATTTATATATTCAATAGTGTGAATCCACAGATCATTATAATGGTTTATATTTATATATTCAATAGTGTGAATCCACAGATCATTATAATGGTTTATATATTCAATAGTGTGAATCCACAGATCATTATAATAGTTTATATATTGAATAGTGTGAATCCACAGATCAATATAATAGTTTATATATTCAATAGTGTGAATCCACAGATCATTATAATGGTTTATATATTCAATAGTGTGAATCCACAGATCATTATAATGGTTTATATTTATATATTCAATAGTGTGAATCCACAGATCATTATAATGGTTTATATTTATATATTCAATAGTGTGAATCCACAGATCATTATAATGGTTTATATTTATATATTCAATAGTGTGAATCCACAGATCATTATAATGGTTTATATTTATATATTCAATAGTGTGAATCCACAGATCATTATAATGGTTTATATTTATATATTCAATAGTGTGAATCCACAGATCCCCTCTGGTTAGAGTGATAGAGATAGAGAACAGAGGGAAGGAGAAAGGAGAGAGAGAGAGACAGCCAGTCAGCAGCGAAAGCGAGACACACCTTTCTTGGATCGTCTCGGTTTCGGAGGTGGGACAGGGCGACGCGGAAGCTGTGCATGTGAGCGAGTGCCTTTATGGAATTTTAAAAAGGAAAACCAAATTTGAAACCAAAAAGAAAAACAGACAGACAGAGACGCCAGAACCATGAAGAAGCAGACCAGACAAGAGACAGAATGAGTTTGAAGCCCATAAAAAGCAATTTTATAAACCAACCAATAATAATAACTAGCGAACAGAACATAGCAAGTAGAAGTGAAAGGGTTAAAACATCTGAAGAGATAATTTTTGGGGAAATGTAAGCAGAAAACAGAGACGTAATGTTTGTCAGCTTGACCTAGGCTGGGTGGTTAAGGCTGTGTGTGTCGGGGTCCATAGCACTAAGCCCCCCCACAGCTTATCACACTAGCTAAAGCTTCTGGCACTTCTTTGAAATTAGTTGCATGACACAGAGTCGATGAAAAACCTGGGATGGATATCTAAAAGAGTCAGCGAACACAAACATCCAAGTGCAATTGAAGACGAACCATGAAAGCAGACAAAGCATCTCATAGAAATGGCATTTCTATGGTTTACTGTTTCAGTTAATCAAACAGCCAGTTTTGTGAATTATTACTCAGTACATGGGTCATGTAACATTACAACTCAATAACAGTAAAGAGATAATGAGTCAAATGTATGTTTTCCAATAACCAAGATGCAGCTTCTGTTTTGTCAGTTCTGAGGACTTCCTCCAACAGATTGATTGGGTGGGTTACCGAGTGGCGCAGTGGTCTAAGACACTGCATCTCAGTGCTAGAGGTGTCACTACAGACAACCTGGTTCGAATCCAGACTGTATCACAACTGGCCGTGATTGGAAGTCCCGTAGGGCGGCGCACCGTCCGAGTTTGGCCGGTGTAGGCCGTCATTGTAAATAAGAATTTGTTCTCAACTTGCCTAGTAAAATAAAGGTAAAAATGCTTATGCTTTCATTTCAAATTGTTAAAGTTTGAAGTATATTATCTGTAACTATTAGAATGTGTTCTCAGTCAATTTACCTGTTAAAATCAGGGTTATTTAAAAAAATATATATAGTATGAGTCAAAAGTTTGGACACACCTACTCTTTCAAAGCTTTTTCTTTATTTTGACTATTTTTTACATTGTGAAATAAAAGTGAAGACATCAAAACTATGACATAACACATATGGAATCATGTAGTAACCAAAAGTGTTAAACAAATCAAAATATATTTTAGATTTTAGATTCTTCAAAGTAGACGCCCTCTGCCTTGATGACAGCTTTGCACACTCTTGGCATTCTCTCAACTAGCTTCACCTGGAATACTTTTCCATCACTCTTGAAGGAGTTCCCACATAGGCTGAGCACTCGTTGGCTGCTTTTCCTTCACTCTGCGGTTCATCCCAAAACATCTCAATTGGGCTGAGGTCGGGTGATTGTGGAGGCCAAGTCATCTGATGCAGCAGATGACTCTCCTTATTGGTCAAATAGCCCTTACACAGCCTGGAGGTGTGTTTTGGGTCATTGTCCTGTTGAAAAACAAATGATAGTCCCACTAAGCGCAAACCAGATGGGATGGCGTATCGCTGCAGAATGCTGTGGTGTGCCTTGAATTCTAAATAAATCACAGACATTGTCACCAGCAAAGCACCCCCACATCATCACACCTACCCCTCCTCCATGCTTCACGGTGGGAACCAAACATGCAGAAATCATCTGTTCACCTACTCTGCGTCTACAAAGACACGGTGGTTGCAACCCCCCCAAAACAATTCGGACTCCAGAACAAAGGACAGATTTTCAACGGTCTAATGTCAATTGCTTGTGTTTCTTGGCCCAAGCAAGTCTCTTCTTCTTATTGGTGTCCTTTAGTAGTGGTTTCTTTGCAGCAATTCGACCATGAAGGCCTGATTCACACAGTCTCCTTTGAACAGTTGATGTTGAGATGTGTCTGTTACTTGAACTCTATGAAGCATTTATTTGGGCTGCAATTTCTGAGGCTGGTAACTCTAATGAACTTATCCTCTGCAGCAGAGGTAACTCTGGGTCTTCCTTTCCTGTGGCGGTCCTCATGAGAGCCAGTTTCATCATAGCGCTTGATGGTTTTTGCGACTGCACTTGAAGAAACTTTAAAAGTTATTGACATTTTCCGTATTGACTGACCTTCATGTCTTAAAGTAATGATGGACTGTTGTTTCTCTTTGCTTATTTGAGCTGTTCTTGCCATAATACGGACTTGGTCTTTTACCAAACAGGGCTATCTTCTGTATACCAACCCTACCTTGTCACAACGCAAATGATTGGCTCAAACACATTAAGAAGGAAAGAAATCCCACAAATTAACTTTTAACAAGACACACCTGTTAATTGAAATTTATTCCAGGTGACTACCTCATGAAGCTGGTTGAGAGAATGCCAAGAGTGTGCAAAGCTGTCATCAAGGCAAAGGGTGGCTACTTTAAAGATTCTCAAATATAAATATATATTGATTCCTTTAACACTTTTTTGGTTGATTCCATATGTGTTATTTCATAGTTTTGATGTCTTCACTATTATTCTACAATGTAGAAAATAGTACAAGTAAAGAAAAACGCTGGAATGAGTAGGTGTGTCCAAACTTTTGACTGGTACTGTGGTTATATAAAAAAAAATAAAGACTAGAATGAAATGAGTAAATAATAAAAATGGTCTGTCATGTCACCCTACACGTCCTACACAACTTTGGTTATTGCTTTTCACCTTCTTTCACTGTCCACTCCAACGGGGATTTCATGAAACAAAACTCCAAAAACATACCCACACTGTTGAAAGAATGTAATTTTACAGTGACGCGTACAGCCTGACAACATCAAACCATAGAACTGACCCCAAACAGAAAGCACTATACAAATACAATGTACTTGATTGATTCATTGTTTGATTACATGGACAGTATGTTACTTGGATCAGAGAAGGCCCCTGTTTAATTGGCACTTGTAGGATGGACCCTGTTGGCATTGGCTGTTGATATGATTGACAGCTGTAAACCATTTGATGATTGGATGGTGCTATGATTGACAGTTATGCCTACCTATCTTCTCCATGTTTGTGGTGGTAGACAGGAAGCCCTGCTGCAGGAGTGTCTCTCTGGTCTCCTCATCCTCCACCTGAACCTCTGACACCATGTTACATGGCACGTAACCATGACGACCGTTTGACTGGCCGCGGTAGAACCCGTCCGAGTCTTTGTCTCCATAGATCTGGACATGGAGGATGCGGAAAGAGAAACAAGATGGCAGCTGTCAGGTTGTGTCATTATAATGTTACTACCTCATTAATAGAAGAGAGATAGCATGGATAAACGCTTTGACTTCCACAAACAACCATTATTATTTTATTTCTTTATATATTTAAATTTTTTGTCATTTTTACCCTTTTTTCTCCCCAATTTCATGATATCCAATTGGTAGTTAAAGTCGGGAGAGGCGAAGATCGAGAGCCATGCGTCCTCCAAAACACGACCCTGCCAAGTCGCGCTGCTTCTTGACACACTGCTCGCTTAACCCGGAAGCCAGCCGCACCAATGTGTCGGAGGAAACACCGTACAGCTGGCGACCACAAGGATTCGCTAGAGTGTGATGGGACAAGGACATCCCGGCCGGTCAAACCCTCCCCTAACCCGGACGACGCTGGGCCAATTATACGCAGCCTCATGGGTCTCCTGGTCACGGCCGGCTACGACCCATCCTGGGATCGAACCTGGGTCTGTAGTGACGCCTCAGGGACTGCGATGCAGTGCCATAGACCGCTGCGCCACTCGGGAGGCCACAACCAATCATTATTGACAGATCAGATGAGAGTATCTAGCAAAGTACCAGGGATATATCACTGTGATTATTCTGACAGGTTCCATACCTTGATAATCTGTCCCTCTCTGAAGGGCAGTTCCTCCTCAGCGGCGTCGGGGTTGGGGGACATGTTGACCGGGTCGTAGGGGAACAGAGCCACAAAGATACGCACCTCGTTGTCTCCTATAGGCCGTGCAGGCTCCATGCTCTCTGCATGCAAACACAGGAACAGAACACACGTTATTTGGATTACTATTTTACTCCTTATTATAATTTCTTATTCACTGTGTATTTATTCCTCAAGTCACTATTTCACCTGTTGTTTACCAACTATGTGACAGATACAATTTGACTTGATCCCCATGGTAGAGCTCACTCCCAGCCTGTTACCCCACTCTGCTGTGTAATGGCGTGGCCCGGGCGTCTACCTAAGAGAGGTAATCAAGCTAATGCCCTGAGCCTAAGCCAGTGGTGCCTAAGCTGATTGAAAAAGAAACGTGCGCATGTCCATGATCCCCGGTCACAGAGGAAGAGAGGAGGAGAGGAAGAGAGGAGGAGAGGAGGAGAGGAGGAGAGGAGCAGAGGAAGAGAGGAGGAGAGGAAGAGAGAAAGAGAGAAAAGTATTGAAAAACAGAACTACAGGGCATGGCCCCCTTCACTCGCTGACTCTTTGAAAAATAATCTCTGGATGTGGTTATACATTAACAGCAACAACAAAGTATGTACACCACAGGAGGTTGGTGGCACCTTAAATGGGGAGGTCGGGCTTGTGGTAACAGCTGGAGCGGAATCAGTGGAATGGTATCAAATACATCAAACACATGGTTTGATGCCATTCCATTTGCTCCTTCCAGACATTATTATGAGCTGTCCTCCCCTCAGCAGCCTCCACTGGTACACACAGTGAAGTAATAGGTGTACATACATCAAAGATCTTATACTGATAATAAAAGTAAATTTATACTGTAGACTTCATATGCCTATACGACATGGCCTAAACATCTGCCCTGAAGTAGTGTGTGTGGTGTTGCTGCAGTAAGAGGATGTTACATCATTGCCCTGATCTGACCACAGGGCGGGCGGGCGGGCGGGCGGGCGGGCGGGCGGGTTGGCTGGCTGTGATGTAGTGACCATGGTGACTGATTACCTGGTCTGACCACAGGGCTGTCTGTCTGTGATGTAGTGACTATGATGACTGATTACCTGGTCTGACCACAGGGCAGTCTGTCTGTGATGTAGTGACTATGATGACTGATTACCTGGTCTGACCACAGGGCAGTCTGTCTGTGATGTAGTGACTATGATGACTGATTACCTGGACCTACATGTGAACTGTTCTAGTGAACTAGGGCTTAAGCTGCTCCAATGAGACAAGGTTCTATCTCATTAGAGGAGGATCAGTCCATGTAGAAACACTCAGGCTGTAGACAGAGCCGAGCTGACAGGGAGAAATATACAAGGTTTATATTGTCTGTACATGGGAACATCATCTTCTCTGACTCCTCCCTTCCTCTCTAGTCTCGCTGGGCGTATGTCAAGAGTGTTCTGTGTATCCGTCTGCATGTTCTTTGTTCTTGCACCTACCACTGAGAAAAGCTGAAATATATCTGAGACCTTCTCTGTGAGATTGAAAGAGGGAGAGAAAGAGAGAAAAAGAAAGAGATACAGAGATACAGTAGGTATAGAGAGAGATAGAGAGATACAGTAGAGATAGAGAGAGATAGAGAGATAGAGAGATAGAGAGATACAGTAGAGATAGAGAGAGATAGAGAGATACAGTAGGTATAGAGAGATAGAGAAATACAGTAGGGATAGAGAGAGATAGAGAGATACAGTAGGTATAGAGAGATAGAGAGATACAGTAGACATAGAGAGATAGATACAGTAGGTATAGAGAGATACAGTAGAGATAGAGAGATAGAGAGATACAGTAGAGATAGAGAGAGATAGAGAGATACAGTAGGTATTGATACAGTAGGTATAGAGAGATAGAGATACAGTAGAGATAGAGAGATAAAGTAGAGATAGAGAGATAGAGAGATACAGTAGAGATAGAGAGATACAGTAGAGATAGAGAGATAAAGTAGAGATAGAGAGATAGAGAGATACAGTAGAGATAGAGAGATAAAGTAGAGATAGAGAGATAGAGAGATACAGTAGAGATAGAGAGATAAAGTAGAGATAGAGAGATAGAGAGATACAGTAGAGATAGAGAGATACAGTAGAGATAGAGAGAGATAGTAGAGATAGAGAGATACAGTAGAGATAGAGAGATACAGTAGAGATAGAGAGAGATAGTAGAGATAGAGAGATACAGTAGAGATAGAGAGATACAGTAGGTGTAGAGAGATAGAGAGACAATTTCACTGCAGACTAATCTAATCTATGTTACTATGTTCATGGTTGTCACTTCCTCCCGTCTCATATCATGATGAGCCATTTTGGAGTTAAACTGGTTCTTATTTTACCGGTGACTCTCTCACTCTCCCCTATCACCCTATCCCTGTTATAGTACTGTCTCACTCTCCCCTATCACCCTATCCCTGTTATAGTACTGTCTCACTCTCCCCTATCACCCTATCCCTGTTATAGTACTGTCTCACTCTCCCCTATCACCCTATCCCTGTTATAGTACTGTCTCACTCTCCCCTATCACCCTATCCCTGTTATAGTACTGTCTCACTCTCCCCTATCACCCTATCCCTGTTATAGTACTGTCTCACTCTCCCCTATCACCCTATCCCTGTTATAGTACTGTCTCACTCTCCCCTATCACCCTATCCCTGTTATAGTACTGTCTCACTCTCCCCTATCACCCTATCCCTGTTATAGTACTGTCTCACTCTCCCCTATCACCCTATCCCTGTTATAGTACTGTCTCACTCTCCCCTCCTCCCCCCTGCCATAAATGCGCTGGTAATCTGACTGACTGCAGTAGAGAAGGCCAAATCCTGTTGTACTAGCACTGTCCTTCTGAAAGAGAGAGAGAGAGAGAGAGAGAGAGAGAGAGAGAGAGAAAGACAGCGAGAGGGAGGGAGAGAGAGAGAAAGAGAGAGAGAGAGAGAGATAGAACTAGAGAGACAGCGAGATAAAGAGAGAGAGAGAAAGAGAGAGAGAGAGAGAGAGATAAGGGGGAGGGGGGGGGGGGTGAAGAGGAGGACGAGGAATTAGATTCTGACCTTTGAGCTGATGTATGGCCTCTGTCCTGGTCAGCTTAGGAGATAGTCCAGGCTGTCCATTCCACCCAGCACCAGCCTCCATCAACAGGTTTCTGCCAGACTCCTGGTCAACAAACAAACAAACACACACACACACACACACACACACACACACGCACACGCACACGCACACGCACACGCACACGCACACGCACACGCACACGCACACGCACACGCACACGCACACACACACACACACACACACACACACACACACACACACACAGAGTGAGACAGTCAGTAAGAGAGAAAGACAGCAGCACATAGACAATAAGTTGAATTCAGGATGTTCTGTAAGGCAGTGCAGGGTTAGAGACATAGGTTGATGGTATAGGACCAGGTGGTTGATACAGTGCAGGGTTAGAGACATAGGTTGATGGTATAGGACCAGGTGGTTGATACAGTGCAGGGTTAGAGACATAGGTTGATGGTATAGGACCAGGTGGTTGATACAGTGCAGGGTTAGAGACATAGGTTGATGGTATAGGACCAGGTGGTTGATACAGTGCAGGGTTAGAGACATAGGTTGATGGTATAGGACCAGGTGGTTGATACAGTGCAGGGTTAGAGACATAGGTTGATGGTATAGGACCAGGTGGTTGATACAGTGCAGGGTTAGAGACATAGGTTGATGGTATAGGACCAGGTGGTTGATACAGTGCAGGGTTAGAGACATAGGTTGATGGTATAGGACCAGGTGGTTGATACAGTGCAGGGTTAGAGACATAGGTTGATGGTATAGGACCAGGTGGTTGATACAGTGCAGGGTTAGAGACATGAGTTGATGGATAGGACCAGGTGGTTGATACAGTGCAGGGTTAGAGACATGAGTTGATGGTATAGGACCAGGTGGTTGATACAGGTTGAATGAGTCTGGAGACAGACAGACAAACACTAGGACATCGGTTACAGGTGACCTGAGGCAACATGACAAGACAACTACAAAGGAGCCAGTAGAGGAGAGGAGAGGAATCCAAATACAGCCACAGAGTACAGCGAGTGAGAACACACCCATTCTGCTGCAGCAGCTGCGATGGCCTGGAGGGCAGGTTTTCCCCGGAGCAGGGCTAGAGTCTGGGGTTCAGGCTGTGCCCCCTCCCGCCACCACTCAGAGCTCATCTGCTCCAACACCCCCTCCCCTTGTTCCCTGGTGTCGTAGGTCAACGACTCCTCCTCGTCTGTCCCGTACTCAAGGTCGATTTCTGCTACCGAGTCCACCGGGGACTTGACTGTCCGAACGGTCTTGCTGACCGGGTAGGAGCCCGGACCCGGACCTGGTGTGTGGCCGGTAGCCTGGGATGTTAACGCAGCTACTGCCATCTGACTCCGTAGCAAGGCTTCTCGTCTGAGCCGGTCCCCCAGCCCGCCTACCAAGGCCATCGCCCCCACCCCACTCCCTCCCCCACTGTCGTGGGCCTTCTGGGGGGCACCTCGCACCCACACATCCCTGCTGGGCCCGGGGTCCAGCACCCCCTGCTCAGGATGGCTGATGCTGTCTACTGTGTCTGCGTAGTGGACCCTGTGCTGGGGCCGGGCCCGGAATGCAGCACCACCATTGTGTCTGGGTAAAGGCTCTTTGGCTTCCGGTCTGCTGCTGCTGCTGTGGTGGTGGTGGTGGGGCTGGGGCTGGGGCTGGTGTCGGGGGCTGTGGTGGTGGTGGTGGTGGTGGGGCTGGGGTTGGTGTCGGGGGCTGTGGTAGTGGGGGTCATCAGGGTCGCGGCTGGCCGCGGCTTGGGACTGTCTGCGGTGGCGACGGTGATTATAGTCCTCGTCCATGCTGTTGTCCTCTTCATAAGTGACCTCTGGGATGCTGAACAGCTGCTTGTTATGGTGATGATGACCCTGGTATGCCTGAGTCTGTGCCTGAGGAGGAAGCTTCAGGATCTTCTCCACATTTTCCTCGTCACTGTCCGGCACCTCCCACTGGTCTGGCTACAGGGGTCATGGGTCAAGGAGGAGGGGGTGTAACAGTATGAAGGTACGAAGGTTTAATGTGGTAGGAGGTTGGATGGAGATAGGTCAGGCAGAAGGAACAGTGAAGAGTGAGGGTGGAGTGTGACGTACAAAGAAAAAGAAAACAAAATGAATCAAAACGGTGAGTGAATTCAAGAGTGAAAGAGAAAAAATAAAGCAAATGTAACCAAAACAGAGGCTGTCCTCCACAGCCAGATCAGTGTGGTGACTGTTTACCCTGTTAGCTCCGGTGGTGTACCCCCGGGGCAGGGCGGGTCCAGGGGGGTCGGAGAAGAGGTCGTCCTCCTCTTCTTCCAGGATATCAGACAGGTCAGAGCCCCTACTGCTCTCTGGCTCCACCAGGCCAGCAGTATAACGCTGAACCACAGGACAGAACCATAAAGCACAACAGGCTTAGAGACATACAAAACATACAAATCTATGTTTATAGTTGATATTTTTTTATTGCTATTAACTGTAGGTGCCAATACAAGTGAAACTCTTATTTATTAGGTCAATCTCCCATTTTCTATGAGTGCTGGTATATCTTGGTATCCCGCCTCTATCTTCAATGCTTTCTAGTCAGAAGCACCCTGTTGATACATTAGAGGTAATGATCCAGCAGCCTTTCCTGGACCTAGTGGTGTAACTGGTTCATCTAAACAAGGGATGAGGCTGGGTGACGTTGGCACTCTTCAACCTGTGTGTGAGGGCATGGCCACTCCGCTCTCTGAGAGTTTCTTTCTGAGCCTGCGTTAGCTACCCACATCATCAGAGGATTACAACACAGAGAGTACTAGCCAATGTGAGGGGAACATTGGAACAATAAAGACTATTTTAGAGGTGTCTGCTGCAGCGTGCAGAATGTATGTATCTGCCCAGGAAACTGGCCACAACATTTAAAGGTTTTTGGTATTAGTTTCATTAGAGCATTGTTGATATAGTGCCGAAATGTTTTGCATTTGGAAGGTATTGTAGTGGCCATCACCTACATTTTTACTAGGATTAAATGTCAAGAATTGTGAAAAACTGAGTTTAAATGTATTTGGCGTATGGAAACTTCCCACTTCAACTGTATGTAAATGTGATATTTCAGTTTTGTATTTATAATACATTTGCAAAATTTCTAAAAACCAGTTTGTTTTGTCATTATGGGGTATTGTGTGTAGATTGATGAGGAAAAAAGTTAAAGGGGTCTGAATACTTTCTGAATGCACTGTAACTAAATAATGAACTAACTAATGAACTAACTAACCAACCAACCTGTGGCTGCCTGTTGAAGCCTGTGTCCTGGTCCTGCCTGAGGAACTCCTCCATGGACACCAGGCGTGTGGTTGAACTCTCCATGGAGTAGTCTGGTTCTGACTCCAGGGGAGAGGGGGCTTTGGGGGGCCGGAGAGGGTGTGTGTCCAGGGTGTTGATGAGGTCCCCAGCGGGGGCCACAGGGGCCTTGGGCGGGGTGGGGTAGGGCTCAGGGGTTGAAAGGTTGGCACGGGAGTAGTCCTCCACAGGGAGAAAGTCTGTTATGGACATGACGGGACGGGGAACTCCAGGGCTGTCTGTGTCTGCTCTGCTCTGCTCCATCACTGCTGCTGGGCCTAGACGTGGGCTCTGGTTGGGGGGCAACGAGAACAGACAGTACAGTATGTACAGTATTACATACACTTAGTTAACATATTTACAATAATGTAGACTAGATCATGATAGGTGAGTTCTAGAGTTCTAAATGAGTGTTCTCGAGCTGGTGAGTTCTAGATGAGTGTTTTAGAGTAGGTGAGTTCTAGAGTTCTAGATGAGTGTTCTAGAGTAGGTGAGTTCTAGCGTTCTAGATGAGCATTCTAGAGCAGCTGAGTTCTAGAGTTCTAGATGAGTGTTCTCGAGCTGGTGAGTTCTAGATCAATGTTCTAGAGCAGGTGAGTTCTAGAGTTCTAGATGAGTGTTCTAGAGCAGGTGACTTCTAGAGTTTTAGATTAATATTCTAGAGCAGGTGAGTTCTAGAGTTCTAAATTAGCATTCTAAAACAGGTTAGTTCTAGATGAGTGTTCTAGAGCAGGTGAGTTCTAGAGTTCTAGATGAGTGTTCTCGAGCTGGTGAGTTCTAGATCAATGTTCTAGAGCAGGTGAGTTCTAGAGTTCTAGATGAGAGTTCTAGAGCAAGTGCGTTTTTGAGTTCTAGATGAATGTTCTAGAGCAGGTGATTTATGGAATTCTAAATGAGAGTTCTGGAGCAAGCAAGTTTTATAGTTCTAGATGAGAGTTATAGAGCAGGTGAGTTCTAGAGTTCTAGATGAGTGTTCTAGAGCAGGTGACTTCTAGAGTTTTAGATTAATATTCTAGAGCAGGTGAGTTCTAGAGTTCTAAATGAGCATTCTAAAACAGGTTAGTTCTAGATGAGTGTTCTAGAGCAGGTGAGTTCTAGAGTTCTAGATGAGAAATCTACAGCAGCTGAGTTCTAGATGACAGTTCTAGAGAAGGTGAGTTCTAGATGAGAGTTCTAAATAAGAGTTCTAGAGCAAGTGTTTAAGCATTGTTGTACGTACCGTTGTGTTGACGTGAGAGGCTGGTGGTAGCATGGCCTGATAGGCTGGTTGTATTAGTGGTGACATAGCCTCATGCACTGCCAAGGCGGCCCGAGGAGGGGCAGGAGACTTTGCTAAGGGGTTAGCCCAGACCGCCGCGTATGAGGCAAGGTGCAGGGAGGAGGCCTCTGTGTGGAGGGCGTGGACTGGGGGAGAGTTGGCAAAGGGCAGCCCCCCGTTGGGGCCCATGGCGTGTGCGACGTCTAGTGGCGGCGAGGCAGAGGTGTAGGGCAGCGTGGAGACTTTGGCAGCTGAGTTCCCGTAGGACGGGGATTGGGGATGGACGGGTGATGACGAAGACAGGAAGGGGGGTGACTGGTGGACAGCAGGTGACTGGTAGGCTGGCAACTGGTGGACAGGGGGTGACTGGTAGGGCGGTGACTGGTGGACAAGGGTTGACTGGTGAACAGGGGGTGACGAGGAGTAGGAGGCGGAGGTGGCCGAAGCCTGGCCCGTCATGATGTCGGCCAACTTGGCGGGCACGTTGACTGGCACAGAGTCGGTGGACTCCCCATGGGCAGACACGGTGCGCACAGTGAGCTCATGGGCTGACATCAGGGACTGGATCTGAGACGGGCCCATCAGGGCACTGCCCGCTGTGGAGGAAGACACCTCCAACACCTTGGGTTTGGCAGGAGGGGAGAGGGGTAGTGTCAGCATCCTCACAAAGAGACATAAAACACCTCTGACACAAACACGTCAGCAGCATAGGACAAGACATCATTACAGTCGAAGCTGAAGCAGCCAAAATACAGTGGAACTCTTAAACACACACCACTGTCTTGAGAAAGAGAGCCATACACACTCAATAGGCTTTTAGAGCACAGAACCTCTCCTAAAACACTGGCCTGACGGACACACACTCTATGGACCTTTAGAGCACAGAACCTCTCCTAAAACACTGGCCTGACAGACCCACCAATTCAAACTCATTTCAGAAGCATTTCCCTCCCAGCATAATTTCAGCCCCATTACATCCAAAAACCAAAACATGCTCTGTTTCCAGTGAAGAAACACAATACTACAGCTCTCGCCTTTTTCTTGTCAGCGTAGATTGTGTATCCAGTGACGCGGACCCCGTTTGAGGTCCCAGCAGCATCGATGGTAACAGGCAGCCAGCTGATGAGGGCGATGCCCGGGGAGGGCCCTTGCTCCAGCTGCAAGTCCAGAGGAGCGTCTGGGGGGCCTGGGAGAGGAGGGATTAAAAATCAAACCACAACCTCAGCTCTTAAACAGCCCCTGGCTACATTCCTCCTCTCTCATCAGGGACTGTTTTAAAGACCGGGGACACCAGTTGAGTGGAATCTCTGGCCAATCACTGACATGAATCAAACTAGCTTTCATGTAGAAAATAAAACCAGCAGTTCTTCAGCACTCCCTATTCGGACTTGAGTACTGTATCTCTGATCACCAGTATCTCTCTCCCCTGTCTCGCTCACGTACCTGCGGCCAACGTGGTGAAGTTGGTGGTGGCGGTCTTGTGTTCCCGTCTCTCCTGGGGCATCTCCCAGGGGGTTTGGTGTGGCTGAGCCTCCACCTTGACTGTGTAGTGAAGGCTGGGCGTGAGGTTACTGAGGCACAGTGAGTAGCTGCCAGCCTTCACCAGCTCCAGCTCCTCCTCGTTCAAGGACACAATGTGCACATAGTTACTGTTGCTAGGTAGCCAGGCCAGACTGGCCGAGGTGGCGGTGACCCGGTCGACTCTGAGCTGGGTAGGAGCCACACACACGTCCCTACCCACCAGTAATGAGCAACGGAGCTGGTCCGAGCTGCCGCGCTCCGTCAGGCTCTGCACAGACACCCGGTAGGCCTTGAGGTTGACGTCTAGTCTCTCTAGAACAGCTTTAGTCTGGGAGCCGAAGGGCACGTTGAGCCTCAGCTCCTGGTCCACGTACACATTGTAGCTCCACACGTTGCCCCAGCCCGCCAGCACCAGTGGCCCGTCCCAGCCGATGATGATGCTCTTGGCCAGCTGCTTGATGAGGGTGAGCTTGCGCGGGTAAGGCACAGTGTCCACCCCCACCTCTAGGTCCAGATCCAGGCCGTTGGTGAGGGGTGCTGGGGAAAGGAGGTCTGGAAGGGAGGGGTCCGAGGGGACCTGCTCCCCTGAGGGAATCTGCTCTCCTGTGGGGACGGAGACTGAGAGAGAAACCGGGACGGAGGCTGCTGACGTAGGGTCAGTTCCGGGGCCCCCCAGGCAGAGGTGGTGCTGGTGACTGGCGCTGTGCAGGCTGCTGTCCAGCAGGGAGTTGTGGGATATGTCAGTGCCCTCTGGAACGTGGGCGCTCATCATGTCGTCGTCTGAGACGCGCTCCACAAAGTTGGAGGGGACCAGCCCTCTCCGCCCGTCCATCAGCTCTCCTGAAGAGGGACAGAGCGAGACGGTAAAACGTTTCAGACACTAAAAACGTAAACTTTCAGTTTTAAAACGTAAGGTTTTGAAGAAGACTCACCTTCATAGAAGCCATCGTCATCCATACCACCATAAACATAGATATACTCCCCAGCAGTGAGAGGTAGCTCCAACTCTGGGTTATCATTTGGACCATCATAAGGGTTATAGCTGGAGAAAAATAAAACCACATTATCAACACTAATGTATTAGAAACGCAACTCATCTCATTTGACTGTTACTGTTGTATACCGAGAATCTAACATCTAAACAATGGCTAGGATAAATCAACAACACGGTGGAGGCATACTGCTGATTTGGCCAAAGCTGTGTCTGCCAGTCCTTACCTGTATCTGGCAATGAAGACCTGTAGCTGGGAGGCTCCCCTGAGAGCTGTGTAAGGCGCTGGGGACACATCAATGTCCAACTCCTCCACTTCACTGGCTGTGTCAACCTGACAACATGACAGTCAACAATGAGGCACTGGAAACCTGTTGTACTGTGTGAGGGTCAGTGGGTAAGAGCTTGGCGCTAGCAATCTAAATTCCTGCAGGGTTTTGTCAATTCCTAGCAGTGTCCATTCCTAGCCAGGAACATATTACATATTCATGCAAAAAATGTATGCACTCACTAGAATGTAAGTGGCTTTGGATACAACCACTTGCTAAGTGGTAAATACTTTGTATTGAAACTTTGAGCTGCCTTCCCAACCCCTGGCTGGATCAATGCCACCTGAATAGTCGAAGGCCACACACATGATATATGGTTTTTCTGCCATCGACTTACTCCCTCTACATCAGAGATTGTGCAAAGAGATGTATGTAAAACATGGGCAGTGGGTACAGTTCACAGTGGATTGGGACACTGGCCACTAGCAAGCTGCTTAAAGAGAATATTCTCTTGTCTGAAAATGCTCCCAGCTTCAGCTTAATGATGACCGCCTATGTTTCCCTCTGGTTAATACTGGTTGGATTAGAGTTCACCCTATTCCGTATATGCTATAGTGCCCTACTTCCCTATATAGTGCACTACTTCCCTATATAGTGCCCTACTTCCCTATATAGTGCCCTACTTCCCTATATAGTGCACTACTTCCCTATATAGTGCCCTACTTCCCTATATAGTGCACTACTTCCCTATATAGTGCCCTACTTCCCTATATAGTGCCCTACTTCCCTATATAGTGCACTACTTCCCTATATAGTGCCCTACTTCCCTATATAGTGCCCTACTTCCCTATATAGTGCACTACTTCCCTATATAGTGCCCTACTTCCCTATATAGTGCCCTACTTCCCTATATAGTGCACTACTTCCCTATATAGTGCCCTACTTCCCTATATAGTGCCCTACTTCCCTATATAGTGCACTACTTCCCTATATAGTGCACTACTTCCCTATATAGTGCCCTACTTCCCTATATAGTGCACTACTTCCCTATATAGTGCCCTACTTCCCTATATAGTGCCCTACTTCCCTATATAGTGCACTACTTCCCTATATAGTGCCCTACTTCCCTATATAGTGCCCTACTTCCCTATATAGTGCCCTACTTCCCTATATAGTGCACTACTTCCCTATATAGTGCCCTACTTCCCTATATAGTGCCCTACTTCCCTATATAGTGCACTACTTCCCTATATTATGCACTACTTTTTGACCAGGGCTGTTAAGGTTCCGATACACACATTGATATACAAACGCACTGATCCAAATGTTGACTGTTCATTAGCCTTCTGGTCGTATGACTAGTTATAGGGCATGTTAGTCTTCTGGTCGTATGACTAGTTATAGGGCATGTTAGTCTTCTGGTCGTATGACTAGTTATAGGGCATGTTAGTCTTCTGGTCGTATGACTAGTTATAGGGCATGTTAGTCTTCTGGTCGTATGACTAGTTATAGGGCATGTTAGTCTTCTGGTCGTATGACTAGTTATAGGGCATGTTAGTCTTCTGGTCGTATGACTAGTTATAGGGCATGAATGATATACAACACGTAAACAATGACAAAACAGACATCATATTTATAGCCCCCTGCCTGGGAAAAACCTTTTCAGGATAATCACGTACAACTGCTACAACCTTCATAATTCACAGCAGTGGGATTATCTCACTAAATATGAGCTTTAGAGAGCCAGCTGCTGCTGGTAGTGGCTGGCTGGCTGGCTGGCTGGCTGGCTGGCTGGCTGGCTGGATGGATGAGAGGGAGGATAGATACCCACTACAGAGAGACTGGATGAGAGGGAGGATAGATACCCACTACAGAGAGACTGGATGAGAGGGAGGATAGATACCCACTACAGAGAGACTGGATGAGAGGGAGGATAGATACCCACTACAGAGAGACTGGATGAGAGGGAGGATAGATACCCACTACAGAGAGACTGGATGAGAGGGAGGATAGATACACTACAGAAAGACCCAACACTAGCTGCCTGGGGCATGCAGGACCGACATCAGATAGGACCGACATCAGATAGGACCGACATTATCATAGTAAATTAGGTTATCCAAACAACAGTTAAATCCCCAGAGCAGTAAAAAATTATACATACTGTACATACATACATATACATACTAATTTAATGGCTTATTTAATACAGTGGGGAGAACAAGTATTTGATACACTGCCGATTTTGCAGGTTTTCCTACTTACAAAGCATGTAGAGGTCTGTAATTTTTTATCATAGGTACACTTCAACTGTGAGAGACGGAATCTAAAACAAAAATACAGAAAATCACATTGTATGATTTTTAAGTAATTAATTTGCGTTTTATTGCATGACATAAGTATTTGATCACCTACCAACCAGTAAGAATTCCGGCTCTCACAGACCTGTTAGTTTTTCTTTAAGAAGCCCTCCTGTTCTCCACTCATTACCTGTATAAAAGACACCTGTCCACACACTCAATCAAACAGACTCCAACCTCTCCACAATGGCCAAGACCAGAGAGCTGTGTAAGGACATCAGGGATAAAATTGTAGACCTCCACAAGGCTGGGATGGGCTACAGGACAATAGGCAAGCAGCTTGGTGAGAAGGAAACAACTGTTGGCGCAATTATTAGAAAATGGAAGAAGTTCAACCCAGAACTACATGGCAGGACCTGGTCAATGACCTGAAGAGAGTTGGGACCACAGTCTCAAAGAAAACCATTAGTAACACACTACGCCGTCATGGATTAAAATCCTGCAGCGCACGCGAAGTCCCCCTGCTCAAGCCAGCGCATGTCCAGGCCCATCTGAAGTTTGCCAATGACCATCTGGATGATCCAGAGGAGGAATGGGAGAAGGTCATGTGGTCTGATGAGACAAAAATAGAGCTTTTTGGTCTAAACTCCACTCGGCGTGTTTGGAGGAAGAAGAAGGATGAGTACAACCCCAAGAACACCATCCCAACCATGAAGCATGGAGGTGGAAACATCATTCTTTGGGGATGCTTTTCTGCAAAGGGGACAGGACGACTGCACCGTATTGAGGGGAGGATGGATGGGGCCATGTATCGCAAGATCTTGGCCAACAACCTCCTTCCCTCAGTAAGAGCATTGAAGATGGGTCGTGGCTGGGTCTTCCAGCATGACAACGACCCGAAACACACAGCCAGGGCAACTAAGGAGTGGTTCCGTAAGAAGCATCTCAAGGTCCTGGAGTGGCCTAGCCAGTCTCCAGACCTGAACTCAATAGAAAATCTTTGGAGGGAGCTGAAAGTCCGTATTGCCCAGCGACAGCCCCGAAACCTGAAGGATCTGGATGGAGGAGTGGGCCAAAATCCCTGCTGCAGTGTGTGCAAACCTGGTCAAGAACTACAGGAAACGTATGATCTCTGTAATTGCAAACAAAGGTTTCTGTACCAAATATTAAGTTCTGCTTTTCTGATGTATCAAATACTTATGTCATGCAATAAAATGCAAATGAATTACTTAAAAATCATACAATGTGATTTTCTGGATTTTTGTTTTAGATTCCATCACTCACAGTTGAAGAGTACATATGATAAAAATTACAGACTTCTACATGCTTTGTAAGTGGGAAAACCTGCAAAATCGGCAGTGTATCAAATACTTGTTCTCCCCACTGTATGTACAGTTGAAGTCGGAAGTTTACATACACTTAGGTTGAAGTCATTAAAACTCATTTTTCAACCACTCCACAGATTGTTAACAAACTATAGTTTTGGCAAGTCTGTTAGGACATCTACTTTGTGCATGACAAGTAATTCTTCCAACAATTGTTTACAGACAGATTATTTCACTTATAATTCACTATATCACAATTCCAGTTGGTCAGAAGTTTACATACACTAAGTTGACTGTGGCTTGGAAAATTCCAGAAAATTATGTCATGGCTTTAGAAGCTTCTGATAGGCTAATTGACATCATTTTAGTCAATTGGAGGTGTACCTGTGGATGTATTTCAAGGCCTACCTTCAAACTCAGTGTCTCTTTGCTCGACATAATGGGAAAATCAAGTCCTATATCGACAACCTGAAAGGGCGCTCAGCAAGGAAGAAGCCACTGCTCCAAAACCGCCATAAAAAAGCCAGACTATGGTTTGCAACTGCACATGGTTAAAAAGATTGTACTTTTTGGAGAAATGTCCTCTGGTCTGATGAAACAAAATAGAACTGTTTGGCCATAATGACCATCGTTATGTTTGGAGGAAAAAGGGAGAGGCTTGCAAGCCAAAGAACACCATCCCAACTGTGAAGCACGGGGTGGCAGCATCATGTTGTGGGGGTGCTTTGCTGCAGGAGGGACTGGTGCACTTCACAAAATAGATGGCATCACGAGGAAGGAAAATTATGTGGATATATTGAAGCAACATCTCAAGACATCAGTCAGGAAGTTAAAGCTAGGTCACAAATGGATCTTCCAAATGGACAATGACCGCAAGCATACTTCCAAAGTTGTGGCAAAATGGCTTAAGGACAACAAAGTCAAGGTATTGGAGTGGCCATCACAAAGCCCTGACCTCAATCCAATCCTGTGGGCAGAACTGAAAAGGCGTGTGCGAGCAAGGAGGCCTACAAACCTGACTCAGTTACACCAGTTCTGTCAGGAGGAATGGGACAAAATTCACCCAACTTATTGTGGGAAGCTTGTGGAAGGCTAAATGTTTGACCCAAGTTAAACAATTTAACTTCCGACTTCAACTTTACAGACATACATACATACATACATACATACATACATACATACATACATACATACATACATACATACATACGTACATACATACATACATACAGAAAAATTAACCAATTTTAGACCAGCCAACCTCAACAAGGTCCTATTCTGTCATCTCTAACACTGTATGTGCTGTATTTGCCATTGTTTACTTAATCCCTAGCCGGTGTGCTTGTACAGTCAGTTAATTTCTGTATTTGATTTAACCTTTATTTAACTGGGCAAGTCAGTTAAGAACAAATTCTTATTTTCAATGACGGCCTAGGAACAGTGGGTTAACTGCCTTGTTCAGGGGCAGAACGACAGATTTTTACCTTGTCAGCTCGGGGATTCGATCCGGAAAACTTTCGGTTACGGGCCCAACACCCTAACCACTCGGCTACCTGCCACCCCTCAGTGCCATGTGAGAGAGATCTTGAGGACTTGAGGAATATCTGAGCCCAATTTATTGAAAACAACTTAGCAGTTATTCTCATGACTAAAGATGTCAGTGGCATGTCTAGTGCGTGTCGCAAATTATATTCCATGCTCATGTTTTTAGCGGAGTTAAACCGAAGCCAAAAATCTAATATCGAGTCAGTCTGAAATGGCCATATAGTCATGCCCTTAGTAAGAAGTAGTGATTCTCCCTCGTGAGTAGTGATTGAATGATGTGAAACAGTTCTGGTGCTCTCACCTCGTGTGGTGTGGGGCTGCTCCTGCGTGGGCTGTGGTGCGGGCTTTGGTGGGACTCGGCTGACTTGGGGGAGAGGTGGGTGGTGTCAGAGGCAGACTTAGGGGTGCTGGAGGACTTGGTCAGGCTGATGGTGGGCAGCTCACGGTGCTTGGTGGTGGGGGAGCGTGTGAGACCCGCAGCGTGAGGGGTGGCCCCCTTCCGGAGAGTTGCTGCCACATCTAGGAAGAGGAAGACATGATGATGATGATGATGATGATGAACATACACCTCTTCTCGTTTTTCATGTTTATTAGGTGGGACAGTGAGAGAGTGAGAGTAAAGGTGGGATGAGAGAGCGCTTGAGGAGCAGTGGGTCGGATTGGAACCCATGCAAGCAGCAGCACATGTGTTCTGGAGGCAGTGGCCTAGACCACGGGTCAACCCAGGCCACAGACATACACATCTAACACCACTCTCCGTTTGTAGTGGGCTAGATGATTGGTATGTGGTTGGTGCGTAGGCTGCTAGGTGACCAGTAGGATGTGAAGGTGGTGAAGGCAGGCAGGCCTAGCTCATCCCTGGCTGATTAAATCTTCCTGTCTCCATCTGTGTCTGTGCTTCGAGGTCACAACACCCGAGCACAGCACTGTACATGGCACATCCAATGATTTATATATAGACTAGATGACTGATAGGGGATGCTGTGTTGAAGCCACTGCACCTTCATCTTGGCACTATAGAAGCTATAGAAATGCATTCATGTCTACACACGTTTATTCTGTTACAGACACAATGCATACATAAAATATATTATGTTAGCTAAACATTTAAAAAAAGGACTAAAATATATAAAAACATGTTCTTTTAAATATACTTTTTGGAGATTACTAATGTTACTGTCCCCACTACAACAAAAAAAGACTGTCTTTGAAACATTTATTTGAAGTACTATTCCATTCATTCCATTCAAGTAGAATTCCATTCATTCCTATGGAGGACTGCTCCTACTGGGGAGTTCCAATATGGCCGACTGGTGGCTTCAAAGCCTCTCATTGGCTATGAAGCCACCGTTTTTGCTTTGTCATTATGGGGATTTGTGTGTACTGTAGATTGATGAGGGAGAAAAACGATTTAATCAATTTTAGCATAAGGCTGTAACGTAACAAAATGTGGAAAAAGTAAAGGGGTCTGAATACTTTCTGAATGCTCTATAGAACAGCATTAATCTGTTAAATTAGACATTGAACTTGAACCCCTGTAAGAATCCTGGATCCAGCTGTCGGACAGTTTGTTGTATAGAGATGCAGTGTAACTACATAACATTCTGTGTATCCTTATGTTACAGGATGAAAACAGTTTTAATGGGAATACAAATCCCAAATAATGTATGCATTGCAAAACTGAATGCTTCTAACTGAGAGTTGGGCTGTTGGGGGTACTGGAGGACTGGAGTTGGGCTGTTGGGGGTACTGGAGGACTGGAGTTGGGCTGTTGGGTGTACTGGAGGACTGGAGTTGGGCTGTTGGGGGTACTAGAGGACTGGAGTTGGGCTGTTGGGGGTACTAGAGGACTGGAGTTGGGCTGTTGGGGGTACTAGAGGACTGGAGTTGGACGTCTTCCTGGGGGCTCGGATGTTGCCCCGGACCTCTCTGCCATTCCCGCGGAGTACCAGGACCTCCGGGAGGTGTTCAGCAAGGCCCGGGCCACTTTACTTCCGCCGCACAGACCTTATGACTGCGGAATTAACCTTCTCCCTGGCACTGTTCCACCCTGGGGACGACTGTACTGTCTGTTGGGACCGTAGACCAAGGCTATGGAGACCTACATCTCTAGCTGCAGGATTGATCTATGCTTCGTCCCGCTAGTGCAGAGTCTGTGCATCCACTACCGGGGACTTAATGGCATAACAGTGAAGAACCGCTACCAGCTACCCACTACCCACTACCCACTACCAGCTACCAGCTACCCGCTACCCACTACCAGCTACCCACTACCAGCTACCCGCTACCCGCTACCCACTACCAGCTACCCACTACCAGCTACCCGCTACCCGCTACCCACTACCCACTACCCACTACCAGCTACCAGCTACCCGCTACCCACTACCAGCTACCCACTACCAGCTACCCGCTACCCGCTACCAGCTACCCACTACCAGCTACCAGCTACCCACTACCAGCTACCCACTACCAGCTACCCGCTACCAGCTACCCACTACCCACTACCAGCTACCCACTACCCACTACCAGCTACCCGCTACCCGCTACCAGCTACCCGCTACCAGCTACCAGCTACCCACTACCAGCTACCCACTACCAGCTACCCGCTACCCGCTACCAGCTACCCACTACCAGCTACCCGCTACCACTCATCTCCTCAGCCTTCGAGCCGCTCCAGGGGACCACCGTGTTTTTCAAGCTGAATCTACGGAATGCCGACCACCTGGTGCGGATACGAGAGGGGGACGAGTGGAAAACCGCCTTAAACACGGCCAGCGGCAACTACGAGTATCCGGTCATGCCCTTTGGCCTTACCAACGCCCCTGCTGTGTTCGAGGCTCTGGTCAATGATGTTCTAAGAGACATGTTAAACCGGTTCGTCTTAGTCTACATTGATGACATCCTCCTCTTCTCCTCTTCTCCCCCCAAGAACACGTGCTCCACGTCAGACAGGTTCTTCAACGCCTCCTGGAGAATCAACAGTTCGTGAAGGCAGAGAAGTGCGAGTTCCCTTTCTGGGTTACATCATCTCTGCCGGGAATGTCCAGATGTATCCTGGGAAGGTGAGAGCGGTGGTGGATTGGCCCCAGCCTACGTCCAGGGTGCAGCTGCAACGCTTCCTGGGGTTCGCCAACTTTTATCGCCACTTCATCTGGGGTTACAGCACCCTGGCATCCCCCCTGTCAGCTCTCACCTCTCCTAAAGTTCCGTTCAAGTGGTCCCCTACCACCGACCGGGCGTTCTGGGACCTCAAACATCACATCACCACTGCTCCTATGCTGTTTCATCCTGACTCTTCCCGTCAGTTCGTGGTGGAGTCCGATGCTTCGGATGTCGGAGTGGGGGCCGTGCTGTCCCAACGGTCTGCCCTAGACCTTAAGCCAGCTGAGGCCAGGATTACAAAATATCATGTCCTCATACTGGTCTGCATCAAAGTGAATGCATCAAGTGGAATCCCTTTCAAACTCAATCATGGCCATTTATACAATACAATACAATACAATACAATACAATCTTAGCTATAAGGAGATCCCCAGTTGGAGATCCCAGTTGGAGATCCCCAGTTGGAACAAACACTTAAGTTTAGCAATCTTCAAGTGTAAAATCAATCTTGGTATGAACTATAGACCATATGGGTAAACAGTGTCTGAGGGAGATTCGGTAGAGGGGCATACGAAGGAGATATGAAGATACACTTCCCATTACAATAAATGTATATTTCATAAGGGGAATATGAGTAAGTATGAGGAACGTATTAGTGTCATTACAGTGTATTTCATAAGGGGAATATGAGTGAGTATGAGGAACGTATTAGTGTCATTACAGTGTATTTCACAAGGGGAATATGAGTGAGTATGAGGAACGTATTAGTGTCATTACAGTGTATTTCATAAGGGGAATATGAGTGAGTATGAGGAACGTATTAGTGTCATTACAGTGTATTTCACAAGGGGAATATGAGTGAGTATGAGGAACGTATTAGTGTCATTACAGTGTATTTCATAAGGGGAATATGTGTGAGTATGGGGAACGTTTTAGCGTAATTACGGTAATATGACATGGTTATAATAGTTGTGGTGATATCATGGGAATAACAATTGACCATTGGCATGTAATAGTGTCATGATGGTAAAAATGGTTGCTGTGGTTACCTCCGAGGCCCACCCCGTTGGTCAGATGGCAGAGAGCGGGATTAGTGAGGAGGGCGGAGCCAGACAGGTCCAGTTTGCCGGCCTGCAGTCTGAAGGTCTCCAGCTCACGGCTGAGCAGGCCGAACTGTTCACTCTGGCTGCGACACTTATCCTCCAACTCCTGCACCTTAGACTGAAGAGCATAGAGACAGAGACAGAGACAGAGGCAGAGGCAGAGGCAGAGACAGAATATATACTAGAATATAAACTTTAACAAGTTAATTTATTTATTATAACCAGGAGTTGGAACCAAAAATATATACCGATCTTTTCATTCTGAACAGAACCATTATTTTTTTAATTCCGTTTTTTAATTTTTTAAATCAAGGATCGGTAGGATAGTCAGTTTTACAAGGGCAAGTTTGGCAGCATGAGTGAAGGAGGTGTATTTGGAGGGCAAGTTAGTCAGGATGATATCAATGATGGTACCCATGTTTACGGATTTTGGGTTGTACCTGGTGGGTTCCTTGATAACACTGTTCTGACCAGCAAGTTCTGAACTGGTTCGAACCCCCAAAAAAGTACTGGTTTATATTGTTCCTTTCCGTTTCATTTTTAACCCTCTGAAATCATATTTTAACTCAGGATTAAATTACTTAACCAATCATGCAGTGTGGATAGAGCAGCTTGTTATGGAGTAAGTTGTTTACAGGCGTGATGCAAAGACAAGTGTCGGCATGAGATGCAACTGAAATTCTGCAGGGTGGGGAGAGAGGAGGAGGAGGAGGAGGAGGAGGAGGAGGAGGAGGAGGCTTGGTTTGAAGAGGTGGGCATCTTCAAATCAAATCCAATTTTTATTGGTCTTCAGCTTGCAAGCATCCCCCTTTTTCCTCCAAAATATAACGATGGTCATTAAATATAACGATGGTTCTATTTTTGTTTCATCAGACCAGAGGCCATTTCTCCAAAAAGTATGATCTTTGTCCCCATGTGCAGTTGCAAACCGTTGTCTGCCTTTTTTATGGCTGTTTTGGAGCAGTGGCCTCTTCCTTGCCGAGTGGCCTTTCAGGTTATGTCGATATAGGACTCGTTTTACTGTGGATATACAGTGGGGAGAACAAGTATTTGATACACTGCCGATTTTGCAGGTTTTCCCACTTACAAAACATGTAGAAGTCGGTAATTTTTATCATAGGTACTCGTCAACTGTGAGTGACGGAATCTAAAACAAAAATCCAGAAAATCACATTGTATGATTTTTAAGTAAATAATTTGCATTTTATTGCATGACATAAGTATTTGATACATCAGAAAAGCAGAACTTAATATTTGGTATAGAAACCTTTGTTTGCAATTACAGAGATCATACGTTTCCTGTAGTTCTTGACCAGGTTTGCACACACTGCAGCAGGGATTTTGGCCCACTCCTCCATACAGACCTTCTCCAGATCCTTCAGGTTTCGGGGCTGTCGCTGGGCAATACGGACTTTCAGCTCCCTCCAAAGATGTTCTATTGGGTTCAGGTCTGGAGACTGGCTAGGCCACTCCAGGACCTTGAGATGCTTCTTACGGAGCCACTCCTTAGTTGCCCTGGCTGTGTGTTTCGGGTCGTTGTCATACTGGAAGACCCAGCCACGACCCATCTTCAATGCTCTTACTGAGGGAAGGAGGTTGTTGGCCAAGATCTCGCGATACATGGCCCCATCCATCCTCCCCTCAATACGGTGCAGTCGTCCTGTCCCCTTTGCAGAAAAGCATCTCCAAAGAATGATGTTTCCACCTCCATGCTTCACGGTTGGGATGGTGTTCTTGGGGTTGTACTCATCCTTCTTCTTCCTCCACACACGGCGAGTGGAGTTTATACCAAAAAGCTCTATTTTTGTCTCATCAGACCACATGACCTTCTCCCATTCCTCCTCTGGATCATCCAGATGGTCATTGGCAAACTTCAGACGGGCCTGGACATGCGCTGGCTTGAGCAGGGTGACCTTGCGTGCGCTGCAGGATTTTAATCCATGACGGCATAGTGTGTTACTAATGGTTTTCTTTGAGATTGTGGTCCCAGCTCTCTTCAGGTCATTGACCAGGTCCTGCCGTGTAGTTCTGGGCTGATCCCTCACCTTCCTCATGATCATTGATGCCCCACGAGGTGAGATCTTGCATGGTGCCCCAGACCGAGGGAGATTGACCGTCATCTTGAACTTCTTCCATTTTCTAATAATTGCGCCAACAGTTGTTGCCTTCTCACCAAGCTGCTTGCCTATTGTCCTGTAGCCCATCCCAGCCTTGTGCAGGTCTACAATTCTATCCCTGATGTCCTTACAAAGCTCTCTGGTCTTGGCCATTGTGGAGAGGTTGGAGTCTGTTTGATTGAGTGTGTGGACAGGTGTCTTTTATACAGGTAACGAGTTCAAACAGGTGCAGTTAATACAGGTAATGAGTGGAGAACAGGAGGGCTTCTTAAAGAAAAACTAACAGGTCTGTGAGAGCCGGAATTCTTACTGGTTGGTAGGTGATCAAATACTTATGTCATGCAATAAAATGCAAATTATTAAAAAATCATACAATGTGATTTTCTGGATTTTTGTCTTAGATTCCGTCTCTCACAGTTGAAGTGTCCCTATGATAAAAATTACAGACCTCTACATCCTTCGTAAATAGGAAAACCTGCAAAATCGGCAGTGTATCAAATACTTGTTCTCCCCACTGTAGATACTTTGTACCGGTTTCCTCCAGCATCTTCACAAGGTCCTTTGCTGTTGTTCTGGGATTGATTATCACTTTTCGCACCAAAGTACGTTCATCTCTAGTAGACAGAACGCTTCCTTCCTGAGCGGTATGACGGCTGCGTGGTCGCATGGTGTTTATACTTGCATACTATTGTTTGTACAGATGAACGTGGTACCTTCAGGCGTTTGGAAATTGCTCCCAAGGATGAACCTGTCAGGCTCTGACCATAGGGAAGCCACTGGCTTGTCTATGGTTGTCATGGTCAGGGCCTGACAGCAGGTTTCTATGTATATCTAAGGTGGTTTTGTGTTGGTGCCCAATTAGAGGCAGCTGCTGGCATTGTCTCTAATTAGGGGCCATATTTAAGTTGTATTGTTTTCCCCTGTCATTTGTGGATTATTGTAGTGGTCTGTTCATGTGTGAGCACACAGGCATGCACACACAGGCAGGCATGCACACACAGGCAGGCACGCACACACAGGCAGGCGCACACGCAGGCAGGCACGCACACGCAGGCAGGCGCACACAGGCAGGCGCACACAGAGGCACGCACACGCACGCAGGCACGCAGGCACAGACACAGACACACACACACACACACACACACACACACACAGACACACACACAGACACGCACACACACGCACAGACACGCACAGACAGACAGACAGACACGCACAGACACACACGCACGCACTAATGGCCAGAAACAAATAACTTTCTTCTGAAACCCGTCAGTCTATTCTTGTTCTGCGAAATGAAGGCTATTCCATGTGAGAAATTGCCAAGAAACTGAAGATGGGATAGAAAGAGGAGTGGGAGGCCCTGGTGCACAACTGAGCAAGAGGACAAGTACATTAGAGTGTCTAGTTTGAGAAACAGACGCCTCACAAGTCCTCAACTGGCAGCTTCATTAAATAGTACCTGCAAAACATATGAGATGAGTAATGCAAGATACGAAAACATTAGTGGCTGGTGTTCCATTTCTTAAAGTGGCCTGTGATTTCTAATCTATGTCTATAGGCAGCAGCCTCTGGCTGTTTAACAGTCTGATGGCCTTGAGATATAAGCTGTTTTTCAATCTCTCGGTCCCTGCACTGTTCTCGCCTTCTGGATGATAGCGGGGTGAACAGGCAATGGCTCGGGTGGTTGATGTCCTTGATGATGTCCTTGATGATCTTGTGATGACATGCATTATCTGAATTAGGCCCACAGAATTATAACTACGGAGGAGGGGCTTCTATGGAGGAACTTTTAATGTCTTTGAACTTCAGAGTTGGCTTAAAGTTGGACCAGACAAGCTAGCTAGCTAACTGAGCGGCACTAGAATTAAAAACGCGTCTTACTTTTTAGTAGTTAATAAATCCAACGTGAAATGTGATAACTATAGTATCCCTAACTAGCATTGAAAAAGTTAATCCATTCTTCTCTAATTAAAAATCTCTTTCCCTATCTTCTGAATCACGCTTGTAACAGCAGTAGGCTACAGCAATGCTTCTGAGGGAGCGGGGCTACAGCAATGCTTCAGAGGGGGCGGGGCAGGTAGCCTATACGCACACACACTGGTAAAGATGTTCAGCTGTCAGGCAGACACTGGAAGAAGTTTCTGATTGACAGAGGGAGGGCTTTGCATAGGTGCCTTGTGTTTTTTTGTGGAATGGAAAGTAACGGTTCTTTTAAAATAACGGTTCTGTTTTGGAACAGTATAGATCACTTTCGTTCCGTTTCTGATTCTGTTCCTTGAAAATGTTTGTTATTTTCCGGAACCAGTTCCAACCCCTGATTATAACACGCACAAACACTCACTTACAATTACATTTTGGATCAAATTAAAAGACAGAAAAGGCGGGAAAAGGAGGGAGGGGGGTGGGTAACAGGTTTCAAGGCCTTAGTAGGAGGTGTAGGTTTTATGGGTAAGGTGACAAACACAATCTGAAGCATAGCTACTGTAGTTTGCAGCGAGTTGCATTGCATGTCCTCCAACACACAATTGGGTTTACAGAATGCTCTACAGGGTTTACAGAACGCTCTACAGGGTTTACAGAACGCTCTACAGGGTTTACAGAACGCTCTACAGGGTTTACAGAACGCTCTACAGGGTTTACAGAACGCTCTACAGGGTTTACAGAATTCTCTACAGGGTCTACAGAACGCTCTACAGAGTTTACAGAATTCTCTACAGGGTTTACAGAACGCTCTACAGGGTTTACAGAACGCTCTACAGGGTTTACAGAACGCTCTACAGGGTTTACAGAACGCTCTACAGGGTTTACAGAATTCTCTACAGGGTCTACAGAACGCTCTACAGGGTTTACAGAACGCTCTACAGAGTTTACATTATTCTCCACAGACTTTACAGAATTCTCTACAGGGTTTACAGAACGCTCTACAGAGTTTACAGAATTCTCTACAGGGTCTACAGAACGCTCTACAGAGTTTACAGAATTCTCTACAGAGTTTACAGAATGCTCTACAGGGTTTACAGAATTCTCTACAGGGTTTACAGAATTCTCTACAGAGTTTACAGAATTATCTACAGGGTTTACAGAACGCTCTACAGAGTTTACAGAATTCTCTACAGGGTTTACAGAACGCTCTACAGAGTTTACAGAATTCTCTACAGACTTTACAGAATTCTCTACAGACTTTACAGAATTCTCTACAGGGTTTACAGAATTCTCTACAGGGTTTACAGAATTCTCTACAGGGTTTACAGAATGCTCTACAGGGTTTACAGAATGCTCTACAGGGTTTACAGAATGCTCTACAGGGTTTACAGAATGCTCTACAGGGTTTACAGAATGCTCTACAGGGTTTACAGAATTCTCTACAGGGTTTACAGAATGCTCTACAGGGTTTACAGAATTCTCTACAGGGTTTACAGAATTCTCTACAGAGTTTACAGAATTATCTACAGGGTTTACAGAACGCTCTACAGAGTTTACAGAATTCTCTACAGGGTTTACAGAACGCTCTACAGAGTTTACAGAATTCTCTACAGACTTTACAGAATTCTCTACAGACTTTACAGAATTCTCTACAGGGTTTACAGAATTCTCTACAGGGTTTACAGAATTCTCTACAGGGTTTACAGAATGCTCTACAGGGTTTACAGAATGCTCTACAGGGTTTACAGAATGCTCTACAGGGTTTACAGAATTCTCTACAGGGTTTACAGAATGCTCTACAGGGTTTACAGAATGCTCTACAGGGTTTACAGAATGCTCTACAGGGTTTACAGAATTCTCTACAGGGTTTACAGAATGCTCTACAGGGTTTACAGAATTCTCTACAGGGTTTACAGAATTCTCTACAGGGTTTACAGAATTCTCTACAGGGTTTACAGAATGCTCTACAGGGTTTACAGAATGCTCTACAGGGTTTACAGAATGCTCTAAAGGGTTTACAGAATGCTCTACAGGGTTTACAGAACGCTCTACAGGGTTTACAGAACGCTCTACAGGGTTTACAGAACGCTCTACAGGGTTTACAGAACGCTCTACAGGGTTTACAGAACGCTCTACAGGGTTTACAGAATTCTCTACAGGGTTTACAGAACGCTCTACAGAGTTTACAGAATTCTCTACAGGGTCTACAGAACGCTCTACAGGGTTTACAGAACGCTCTACAGAGTTTACAGAATTCTCTACAGAGTTTACAGAATGCTCTACAGGGTTTACAGAATTATCTACAGGGTTTACAGAACGCTCTACAGAGTTTACAGAATTCTCTACAGGGTTTACAGAACGCTCTACAGAGTTTACAGAATTCTCTACAGACTTTACAGAATTCTCTACAGACTTTACAGAATTCTCTACAGGGTTTACAGAATTCTCTACAGGGTTTACAGAATGCTCTACAGGGTTTACAGAATGCTCTACAGGGTTTACAGAATGCTCTACAGGGTTTACAGAATTCTCTACAGGGTTTACAGAATGCTCTACAGGGTTTACAGAATTCTCTACAGGGTTTACAGAATTCTCTACAGGGTTTACAGAATTCTCTACAGGGTTTACAGAATGCTCTACAGGGTTTACAGAATGCTCTACAGGGTTTACAGAATGCTCTACAGGGTTTACAGAATGCTCTAAAGGGTTTACAGAATGCTCTACAGGGTTTACAGAATTCTCTACAGGGTTTACAGAATGCTCTACAGAGTTTACAGAGCCAAAGCCACAACTCAGTCAGAATGCTCTACAGGGTTTAGTGTTTAGCGTCAGCCCCAGTGAGTGGCTGGTTTCGCTTCCGGTTGTGGTGGGAGTTTCCTGGTACTGATG
The DNA here is from genome assembly GCA_023634145.1 of Thymallus thymallus. NCBI lineage: Eukaryota > Metazoa > Chordata > Actinopteri > Salmoniformes > Salmonidae > Thymallus > Thymallus thymallus. The sequence goes on along the minus strand of CM042391.1, from coordinate 41,542,722 downwards.
TGACAGGGACCTGCAGCTACACCCAACACAGACACAAGCGCACACACTGACACACACACACCTGTCTGAACACAGTTTCCTGTCAAACCTCTCCCCTACAACCCTAAGCAAAGCGTGTACCAAATGACTACTAGAATTCTAACATGAACCAAGTGAAAAGGGGGACAGATAGCAAGTAGATCCAACTAACTGATTACACAGAATGCGAATAGGCTTCCCATTCTCTTACGAGATTTGTGTCACTGTGCTGCTCACTATAGGATAGATCAAGCGAGAAAGACAAAAGATATAGAGAGGGAGATAGAGAGACGGAAGAGAGAGAGACGGAAGAGAGAGAGACGGAAGAGAGAGAGACAGAAGAGAGAGAGACGGAAGAGAGAGAGACGGAAGAGAGAGAGACAGAAGAGAGAGAGACGGAAGAGAGAGAGACGGAAGAGAGAGAGACAGAAGAGAGAGAGACGGAAGAGAGAGAGAAGCCCCATAATATCAGGGTCAAAGCTCTACTGACAGGAAAGCAGGCTAACTCTATCTTAACACCTTGAGCTTAAGTACCAAGCCAATTCTCCTATGAGCAAGGTTCCGTGCACTCAGCCCAGCGGGGGACTGGAGTCCATGCCATAGACACACTATCTAGCAGCAGCATCACTCAGCCCAGCGGGGGACTGGAGTCCATGCCATAGACACACTCTATCTAGCAGCAGCATCACTCAGCCCAGCGGGGGACTGGAGTCCATGCCATAGACACACTATCTAGCAGCAGCATCACTCAGCCCAGCGGGGGACTGGAGTCCATGCCATAGACACTCTATCTAGCAGCAGCATCACTCAGCCCAGCGGGGGACTGGAGTCCATGCCATAGACACTCTATCTAGCAGCAGCATCACTCAGCCCAGCGGGGGACTGGAGTCCATGCCATAGACACTCTATCTAGCAGCAGCATCACTCAGCCCAGCGGGGGACTGGAGTCCATGCCATAGACACACTATCTAGCAGCAGCATCACTCAGCCCAGCGGGGGACTGGAGTCCATGCCATAGACACACTATCTAGCAGCAGCATCACTCAGCCCAGCGGGGGACTGGAGTCCATGTCATAGACACTCTATCTAGCAGCAGCATCACTCAGCCCCAGCCTATTTCACACACATTTGAATCACCTACACACACACTGCTCGCTCATGCGCGCACACACACACAGACACACACACACACAGACACACACACACACACACACACACACACACACACACACACACACACACACACACACACACACACACACACACACACACACACACACACACACACACACACAAAGGGATTATGTAAATAGAACACAATTACCACTAGCCTGTATGTAACTGTATGAAACACACACTAACCTGGCTGGAGTCTGTCACCTCTCAGAGAGCACAAAGCAGGGTTTTCATGCTGTAGTCAAAGCCTGTTACAACATTATAGACCCCTCTGCTATAGCTAGAGAACGTAAGAGGCCATCAATACATCCCTAGAAACAACTACCATCAGGGTTCTACCAGCGGTGACTTTTACATTCCTCCTTCATTCTCAAACTAATGAGCCACTACTTGCTGCAAGGACACCTATGTCATATATCTAGCTGCACAGAGGCTTAAGGTGGGGGTTGGGAACGGGATGAGGGAGGTTGGGAATGGGATGAGGGAGGGATGGGAACGGGATGAGGGAGGTTGGGAACGGGATGAAGGAGGCTGGGAACAGGATATGTTAGGTTGGAAACGGGATGAGGGAGGGATGGGAACGGGATGAGGGAGGTTGGGAATGGGATGAGGGAGGTTGGGAATGGGATGAGTTAGGTTGGGAACGGGATGAGGGAGGGATGGGAACGGGATGAGGGAGGTTGGGAATGGGATGAGGGAGGGATAGGAACGGGGGGAGGGAGGTTGGGAACGGGATAAGGGAGGTTGGGAACGGGATGAGGGAGGGATGGGAACGGGATGAGGGAGGGATGGGAATGGGATGAGTTAGGTTGGTAACGGGATGAGGGAGGTTGGGAACGGGATGAGGTAGGGATGGGAACGGGATATGGGAGGTTGGGAACGGGATGAGGGAGGTTGGGAATGGGATGAGGGAGGGATAGGAACGGGATGAGGGAGGGTTGGGCCCCGTTGGGAACGGGGCTGTTGATGTTGGGAACGGGGCTGTTGATGTTGGGAACGGGGCTGTTGATGTTGGGAACGGGGCTGTTGATGTTGGGAACGGGTAGTTGAAGTTGGAAACGGGGCAGTTGAGGTTGGGAATGGGGAGGTTGAGGTTGGGAACAAGGTAGTTGAAGTTGGAAACGGGGCGGTTGAGGTTGGGAATGGGGTGGTTGAGGTTGGGTAATTGAGGTTGGGTGGTTGAGGGTGGGATCTGGGTAGAGGCTGTGTTTTGTTGCTGGTACCTGCATGGAGTCCAATGTAGTCTGGTTAGCAGGAAAATAAAGAACACAAAGCACTTTAAAAACCAACTCATGCTTGTGTAACGCTGAGTAGAGGAAGTAACTAATGGTTCATAGATCAGAGTCTAGGTCCTGAGAAGGCTCTGTCTGCGTAGATCCTAGAGAGAGATCCAGTATCTATCCTTTCTGTTTCTATGATCTCTCTAGCGTGTCTGTCTGTCCTCCATACCAAACTTCTTTCCTTTGAAAGGAGAGAGTGGCTTTTACAAGTGATGTTTTTTGTTTTGAGAGATAGAGAGAAAGAAAGAGGAAGAGAAGGATGGAGAGAGAGACAGAAAAAGAGAGAGTAGGAGGAATAGTTAATGAGCAAATCCAACCAATCAAGAGAGTACCAGCTCCCTCTGCAACACACGCTGCCTAGAATGGAACACACTTCATTTAAACACACATTAACACATTGTATATAATCACAGAGAAAAGGCTTTACACACACAATAACAATACACAGTTGAAGTCGGAAGTTTACATACACCTTAGCCAAATACATTTAACCTCTGTTTTTCACAAATCCTGACATTTAACCCTAGTACAAATTCCCTGTCTTAGATAAGTTAGGATCACCACTTTATTTTAAGAATGTGAAATGTCTTTATTTCAGCTTTTTCTTTCATCACATTCCCAGTGGGTCAGAAGTTTACATGCACTCAATTAGTATTTGGTAGCATTGCCTTTAAATTGTTTAACTTGGGTCAAATGTTTCCGGTAGCCTTCCACAAGCTTCCCACAATAAGTTGGGTGAATTCTGGCCCACAGAACTGGTGTAACTGAGTCAGGTTTGTAGGCCTCCTTGCTCGCACACACTTTTTCAGTTCTGCCCACACATTTTCCATAGGATTGAGGTCAGGACTTTGTGATGGCCACTCCAATACCTTGACTTTGTTGTCCTTAAGCCATTTTGCCACAACTTTGGAAGTATGCTTGGGGTCATTGTTCATTTGGAAGACCCATTTGCGACCAAGCTTTAACTTCCTGACTGATGTCTTGAGATGTTGCTTCAATATATCCACATCATTTCCTTCCTCATGATGCCATTTATTTTGTGAAGTGCACCAGTCCCTCCTGCAGCAAAGCACCCCCACAACATGATGCTGCCACCCCCGTGCTTAACGGTTGGGATGGTGTTCTTCAGCTTGCAAGCCTCCCCCTTTCTCCTCCAAACATAACAATGGTCATTATGGCCAAACAGTTCTATTTTTGTTTCATCAGACCAGAGGACATTTCTCCAAAAAGTATGTTCTTTGTCCCCATCTGCAGTTGCAAACCGTAGTCTGGCTTTTTTATGGCGGTTTTGGAGCAGTGGCTTCTTCCTTGCTGAGCGGCCTTTCAGGTTATGTCGATATAGGACTCGTTTTACTGTGTATATAGATACTTTTGTACCTGTTTCCTCCAGCATCTTCACAAGGTCCTTTGCTGTTGTTCTGGGATTAATTTGCACTTTTCGCACCAAAGTACGTTAATCTCTAGGAGACAGAACGCGTCTCCTTCCTGAGCGGTATGACGGCTGTGTGGTCCCATGGTGTTTGGAAATTGGTACCTTCAGTCCCCCGCTGGGCTGAATGACTTGCCAAAACTATAGTTTGTTAAAATGATATCTGTGAAGTGGTTAAAAAATGAGTTTTAATGACTTCAACCTAAGTGTATGTAAACTTCCGACTTCAACTGTACATATTAAATAAGCCATTAAATTAGATGATCTATATATGAATCTTTATATTAATAATAACTGTCATGGGTCATGTTGGTTCATTATATGTCTTGTCACTTCCCAGTTTCAGCATATAAGCATGAATAAACTTGACAAGGTAGCATAGCATAGCATCTGTCCTATTATCGCCTGGTAAGTGCTAGCTAGAACAACAGGAGGGCAGGTTTATGCTATAATAACGTCTCTATGCTGACAGGTGTTTAAACTACATAACGGACTGAGAATGTACTCACACTGCATCAGCCACTAAGGGAAGTACTGACTGAGGAGAGCGAGACCAAGCTTTTTTTTGTTTAGCATTGGTTGGGGTGATGAGAGTGTGTGTGTGTGTGTGTGTGTTTTGGGGTGATGACTGTGTGTGTGTGTGTGTGTGTGTGTGTGTGTTGGGGTGATGAGACATGTCTGTTTGAATAATCAATGAAGTAGCTCCATCTCATCAGAGCGTTACTTCTTGTGTGTGTGTGTGAGACTGTTTGTACCCTCCTAGAGCCACACTAACACACTCCACCCCTGACTTCTCTGGGAGCGAGAGAGTGAGTGACTTCCACTAGCAATTGTGGCTTGGATAAATATTGATACGTTACCCGCGAGAGAGCTACTTCACCTCAGTCACATTAGTCAACATTAGCCAAGTATGTATACTATATCCTGGGGTCCAAGGGCTTTAAGAGTATTTATATTTGTATTTATTAAGGATCCCCACTACTCTTCCTGAGGTCCAGCAACATTAAGGCAGTTATATACAGTTTAAAATATGACATGACATTGCATTTCTTAACACCTTACCCAATACATTAGTGTGTTCCCTCAGGCCACTACTCCACTATCACATATTTACAATACAACATCCATGTGTACGTGAGTGTAGATGTCTGTGCCTGTTTATTTTTTACTGCTTGCAACAGTTACCTGATGTGGAATAGAGTTCCATGTAGCCATGTATCTATGTAGTACTGTGCACCTCCCATAGTCTGTTCTGGGGATTGTGAAGAGACCTCTGGTGGCTTGTCTACGGAGGTGCACAAAGTCGTGAAGAGGGCACAACATGCCTTTTCACCCTCAGGAGACTGAAAAGATTTGGCATGGGTCCCCAGATCCTCAAAAAGGTTCTACAGCTGCACCATCGAGAGCATCCTGACCGGTTGCATCACCGCCTGGTATGGCAATTGCTTTGGCATTCAACCATAAGGCGCTACAGAGGGTAGTGCATACAGCCCAGTACATCACTGGGGCCAAGCTTCCTGCCATCCAGGACCTGTATACTAAAATTGTCAAAGACTCCAGTCACCAAAGTCATAGACTGTTTTCTCTGCTACCGCACGGCAAGCGGTACCGGACGCCAAGTCTAGGTCCAAAAGGCTCCTTAACAAGCTTCTACCCCCAAGCCATAAGACTGCTGATACCCCCCCAGGCTACATTCATGTGAAAGAGAAGGACTGATAATGCAGTGGCCATTAAACTACAACAACCAGATCTCTGCACCATAGAACTTCAACAACCAGACCTCAGCACCACAGAACTACAACAACCAGACCTCAGCACCACAGAACTACAACAACCAGACCAGACTTACCTCCAGCATCTGTACCACTCCCTCATGCTCCCTCTTGGCGAAAAACTCAGCCTGTTGAATGGAAAAATAAACACTATTTATTTAATGGCTTCACTGCATGCAAATATTTTGTTTCTTCACTTACTTAGTTCACATCTAGTCCCTCATAATAGTACCCTCCAGAATTAACCAACCAACTTTAATACACATAATAAAAGTGAAGCCTTATATTTAAGTCTGGCTTTGGCTGGGCAGTGGTTCTTGTGTAGGAGGCAGGGCAGAGTGCCATTCAGCAGACACTCTACCAACTGGGCTCCAGAGGACCAGCCGTCTCACCCGCTGTAGTCGTTTGATCTCATTCTGTTTGAACTTGAGGATAGCCAGTGCCTGCTCATGTTCCAGTTCCAGCTGCTGCCTTCGCTCGGCGACCTCTCGCATATGCTGCAAGCATCAAAGGAGACACCTATTTAATGTAGTCACACAGCGCTTACATAATTACCCTACAGTTTATACACTCGGCTTGCATGCGGCAAATTCACAGACAGATTTACACTCAACACAGAATAGCCGGTCAACGTGTGCATTCGCTTGGCAATCGTTTGAGAAAAATATGATACAAATAACTATAACATCATATAATATAAAATAATGGCACAGGAATTATAAGCATATCTGCTATATATGAACTAGACTACAGCCTAGGCATAGACAGATCAGTAACAGTAGGCCACCTCAAAATATAACTTTTTTTTCCATTTCATAAAGCTTCTTAAGACCTGCCCCACAAAAATAATGGATTACTGTAATTATTAGACTTTTTCAAACTGTAGATGTTCCAAAGGTCTGCATCAGTGGCTTGTATGTCTGGAAGCCCGGAGATGGTAAACATGTTTATGTTAATTAACGGTAAAATAGCGTGAGACCTACAGCCCTAGCGACACTACTTATTAATGTCAACACTGCTATATTTGTAGTCAAAGTGAACCTGGCAACACAACACTAGAGGTCAGCCTGTACCTTTAGGACCTTTACAACACTAGAGGTCAGCCTGTACCTTTAGGACCTTTACAACACTAGAGGTCAGCCTGTACCTTTAGGACCTTTACAACACTAGAGGTCAGCCTGTACCTTTACAACACTAGAGGTCAGCCTGTACCTTTACAACACTAGAGGTCAGCCTGTACCTTTACAACACTAGAGGTCAGCCTGTACCTTTACAACACTAGAGGTCAGCCTGTACCTTTAGGACCTTTACAACACTAGAGGTCAGCCTGTACCTTTAGGACCTTTACAACACTAGAGGTCAGCCTGTACCTTTACAACACTAGAGGTCAGCCTGTACCTTTAGGACCTTTACAACACTAGAGGTCAGCCTGTACCTTTACAACACTAGAGGTCAGCCTGTACCTTTAGGACCTTTACAACACTAGAGGTCAGCCTGTACCTTTACAACACTAGAGGTCAGCCTGTACCTTTACAACACTAGAGGTCAGCCTGTACCTTTACAACACTAGAGGTCAGCCTGTACCTTTACAACACTAGAGGTCAGCCTGTACCTTTACAACACTAGAGGTCAGCCTGTACCTTTACAACACTAGAGGTCAGCCTGTACCTTTACAACACTAGAGGTCAGTCTGTACCTTTACAACACTAGAGGTCAGCCTGTACCTTTACAACACTAGAGGTCAGCCTGTACCTTTACAACACTAGAGGTCAGCCTGTACCTTTACAACACTAGAGGTCAGCCTGTACCTTTAGGACCTTTACAACACTAGAGGTCAGCCTGTACCTTTAGGACCTTTACAACACTAGAGGTCAGCCTGTACCTTTAGGACCTTTACAACACTAGAGGTCAGCCTGTACCTTTAGGACCTGCTCTAGGTTCTCCAGTTTGACACAGAGTTTCTGGTTCTCCTCGAGAACTGAATCACGTTGAGCGGTCACTTCAGAGAGGTCTTCCCTCAGCTCTTCATTCTCAACCCAGGCCTGAGAAAGAGGGATGGGGTGGAGAGAGAGAGGGGTGGGGAGGTAGAGAGAGATAAGAAAGGGTGAGGGAGCGGGTGAGGGAGTGGGAGAGAAAGAGACACTGGGCATGAGCACTGTCATTCCTCAGGACCATACCGCCATAAAAACAGAACAAATACAGTCCCACACCGCCATAAAAACAGAACAAATACAGTCCCATAGTGCCATAAAAACAGAACAAATACAGTCCCATACTGCCATAAAAACAGAACAAATACAGTCCCACACCGCCATAAAAACAGAACAAATACAGTCCCATACTGCCATAAAAACAGAACAAATACAGTCCAATACCGCCATAAAAACAGAACAAATACAGTCCCACACCGCCATAAAAACAGAACAAATACAGTCCCACACCGCCATAAAAACAGAACAAATACAGTCCCATACTGCCATAAAAACAGAACAAATACAGTCCAATACCGCCATAAAAACAGAACAAATACAGTCCCACACCGCCATAAAAACAGAACAAATACAGTCCCACACCGCCATAAAAACAGAAGCCCATCCAGTCTCCTGAAGGTTAATGACAGAGAAGCGAGTTGAAGGTTCCATTTGAACCGTAATGTAAATTCATTCTGTCATAAAAACAACACTAAACCTAAGAGACCCTGAAATAATAGAACAAAATTGTATAAAATAGAATAGGTTAGAATAGAGACTGACCTGGTCGAGCAGCTGTACCTTCCTCCTGAAGAGATCTGCCTCCTCTTCTAGACGCTCATTTTTGCCTCGCTCATCCTCAAGCTGGCTCTCCTGTCAGAGGGAGTAGCTATACTAACTATACTGTAGTACAGTGTTAACATTACTGTTGCAATCAGTGGAGGCTGGTGTCACTTCAAATCTGAGGACGGGCTCAGTGTAATGGCTGGAATAGAATGAATGGGACCTTGTGTTTCATGTGGCTGATACTGTTCTATTTCTCCCTCTACCAGCCTCCACTTAACAGGCACGTGACAGGAAGAAGACGGCTCAGCGCAGCCCTAAGGATCCCTTACCAAATCCAGACATCCCTTCTGTCTCTTCCTTACTTCATGCTCCAGGTTTTCACATTCTTTTCTCTTCTTACTCAGCTCACGTTCCTGAAACAAACCACCCCACAAAGCCTGAGCATGTCACGTTGCTGAAACAACCCCCCCCCCCCCCCCACAAAGCCTGAGCATGTCAAGTTCCTGAAACAAAACACCCCAAAAAGCCTGAGCATGCCACATTCCTGAAACAAACCCAACCCCCACAAAGCCTGAGCATGTCAAGTTCCTGAAACAAAACACCCCAAAAAGCCTGAGCATGTCACATTCCTGAAACAAAACACCCCAAAAAGCCTGAGCATGTCAAATTCCTGAAACAAACCCAACCCCCACAAAGCCTGAGCATGTCACGTTCCTGAAACAAACCACCCCACAAAGCTTGAGCATGTCACGTTCCTGAAACAAAACACCCCACAAAGCCTGAGCATGTCACGTTCCTAAAACAACCCCCCCCACAAAGCTTGAGCATGTCACGTTCCTGAAACAAACCACCCCTACAAAGCCTGAGCATGTCACGTTCCTGAAACAAAACACCCCACAAAGCCTGAGCATGTCACGTTCCTAAAACAACCCCCCCCACAAAGCTTGAGCATGTCACGTACCTGAAACAAACCCCCCCACAAAGCTTGAGCATGTCACGTTCCTGAAACAAACCCCCCCCACAAAGCTTGAGCATGTCACGTTCCTGAAACAAACCACCGCCACAAAGCCTGAGCATGTCACATTCCTGAAACAAAACACCCCACAAAACCTGAGCATGTCACGTTCCTAAAACAACCCCCCCCATAAAGCTTGAGCATGTCACGTTCCTGAAACAAACCCCCCCACAAAGCTTGAGCATGTCACGTTCCTGAAACAACCCCCCCCCCCACAAAGCCTGAGCATGTCACGTTCCTGAAACAAAACACCCCACAAAGCCTGAGCATGTCACGTTCCTGAAACAAACTCCACCCACAAACCCTGAGCATGTCATGTTCCTGAAACAAACCCCCCCACAAAACCTGAGCATGTCACGTTCTTGAAACAAAATATCCACAAAGTCTGAGCATGTCATGTTCCTGAAACAAAACACCCCCACGAAGCCTGAGCATGTCACGTTCCTGAAACAAACCCCCCCACAAAGCCTGAGCATGTCACGTTCCTGAAACAAACCCCCCCCACAAAGCCTGAGCATGTCACGTTACAGCAACTAGGCCTACGCATCAGAAGCTCCATATCGGCTCCATATCGGCTCCATATCGGCTCCATATGTCCTGTCCTGTGTATCAGATGCATGTCTACGATACCATGTCCTGTCCTGTGTATCAGATCCATGTCTACGATACCATGTCCTGTCCTGTGTATCAGATGCATGTCTATGATACCATGTCCTGTCCTGTGTATCAGATCCATGTCTACGATACCATGTCCTGTCCTGTGTATCAGATGCATGTCTACGATACCATGTCCTGTCCTGTGTATCAGATCCATGTCTACGATACCATGTCCTGTCCTGTGTATCAGATGCATGTCTATGATACCATGTCCTGTCCTGTGTATCAGATGCATGTCTATGATACCATGTCCTGTCCTGTGTACCAGATGCATGTCTATGATACCATGTCCTGTCCTGTGTATCAGATGCATGTCTATGATACCATGTCCTGTCCTGTGTATCAGATGCATGTCTATGATACCATGTCCTGTCCTGTGTATCAGATGCATGTCTACGATACCATGTCCTGTCCTGTGTATCAGATCCATGTCTACGATACCATGTCCTGTCCTGTGTATCAGATGCATGTCTATGATACCATGTCCTGTCCTGTGTATCAGATGCATGTCTATGATACCATGTCCTGTCCTGTGTATCAGATGCATGTCTATGATACCATGTCCTGTCCTGTGTATCAGATGCATGTCTATGATACCATGTTGCCCTCTGACATGGTAACAAGGTTTTACCAAGCTTACCATTCTTATTTTATTCTAAATGCAGCTTACATGCATAGTCAGTTAGGCCCCGCCCCCTTCACCCATCACCACACAGAGAAGAATAATCAAGCATTATGATTATTACAGTAGGACTGTTGACTGACTGGATGCAACAGTTTAATGGTGGGCGGTGTGGGCTCATCCTTTACAACAGTTTAATGGTGGGCGGTGTGGGCTCATCCTTTACAACAGTTTAATTGTGGGCGGTGTGGGCTCATCCTTTACAACAGTTTAATGGTGGGCGGTGTGGGCTCATCCTTTACAACAGTTTAATGGTGGGCGGTGTGGGCTCATCCTTTACAGTGACGACACAACTGCAGGAAGACAACATTGATAATTAAAAAGAGCTTGACCTGTGACCTGATTTGTTTCTCACCATTGTCTGCCCATGCTTGGTTTATCTTCATGCATTGATAAAGCCATCCTTCAGACCATAAGAAACTATTACATCATAGCTGCTTTAGCCAGCTTTCAATATTCAGCAGCAGGCTTACTGACCGCACTAGTCCAATTAGTGATACCATTTCAGTCCAGTCTCCAACAAGACGTGTGCATCAGTATAGCTATCCATGAGAGGGTTGTATACTGTATGAGGTGAGTGGGGCTATAATGTGTGTGTGTGTATTAATGTATCTGTTCTCACCAGCAACTGTAGTCGCTGATCTTCTGTGTGCTCCTTCTGGTGAGAGGGGCTCGGGGTGGGGGCGTGGCAGAGGCCTGGCGGGGTTGGGATCACTGGCAGCCCCAACTCCTCCTCCTCTCTGGGAGTCTCCGCACACCTGGCTGGAGCCTCATTTAACGCCACGCACGGGGTCTCTGCTGCAACCTGCCAGGGGTACAAACCAGGGAAGTTCACAATCATGCCTTAATATTTAAAGCTTACCTGATAGGCCTACAGATTAAACAAGCTATAGAATGCGGTAATGCAGGGACTCCTTGACACCTGGAGTATTACAGAAGACAATGTAATGAAGCACAGCACTCAGCGGTGGCTCTGTAAGGTTAAAGTAGCAACACTACACCTAATACAACCCAGACCTAATACAACCCAGACCTAATACAACCCGGACCTAATACAACCCAGACCTAATACAACCCAGACCTAATACAACCCAGACCTAATACAACCCAGACCTAATACAACCCAGACCTAATACAACCCGGACCTAATACAACCCGGACCTAATACAACCCAGACCTAATACAACCCAGACCTAATACAACCCAGACCTAATACAACCCAGACCTAATACAACCCGGACCTAATACAACCCGGACCTAATACAACCCGGACCTAATACAACCCGGACCTAATACAACCCGGACCTAATACAACCCAGACCTAATACAACCCAGACCTAATACAACCCAGACCTAATACAACCCGGACCTAATACAACCCGGACCTAATACAACCCGGACCTAATACAACCCAGACCTAATACAACCCGGACCTAATACAACCCAGACCTAATACAACCCAGACCTAATACAACCAGGACCTAATACAACCAGGACCTAATACAACCCGGACCTAATACAACCCGGACCTAATACAACCCAGACCTAATACAACCCAGACCTAATACAACCCAGACCTAATACAACCCAGACCTAATACAACCCAGACCTAATACAACCCAGACCTAATACAACCCAGACCTAATACAACCCGGACCTAATACAACCCAGACCTAATACAACCCAGACCTAATACAACCCAGACCTAATACAACCCAGACCTAATACAACCCAGACCTAATACAACCCAGACCTAATACAACCCAGACCTAATACAACCCAGACCTAATACAACCCGGACCTAATACAACCCGGACCTAATACAACCCAGACCTAATACAACCCAGACCTAATACAACCCAGACCTAATACAACCCAGACCTAATACAACCCGGACCTAATACAACCCGGACCTAATACAACCCAGACCTAATACAACCCAGACCTAATACAACCCACACCTAATACAACCCAGTCCCTCCTCTCTTTGAATGAAAATTCCTTTAAGATTAAAATACACTGCTCAAGAACACTTTGAGATAAGAGGGAGAGAGTCCTAGTGAACCCTTATTTACTAAAGGTCTCAGAGTGCTGAACTAGTATCAGGTATCCCCTCTTTCATTACGAGAAGGCAACACTAAATCTTTATCAACACTCCTAATCCGAAGTCCAGCAAAGGGCTGTGGCTGGGGGACTTAGTGTGGGGGAGTGGATCTGGAGGACATTAGTGTAATCTCCTTGTCACCCTGGCTTCAGCGGGTTAAGAGTCGGAATTCAGGTGTCTAATTGTATCTACTTATCTACTGCTGTAGCTGGGCTAGCGCAGCCGAGGCCATGTCCCAGTAAGAGGATCAGTGGCAGGTGATCAAACCTCAATCCCTATTTATTTATTATTTATTTCAGCAACAACACACTGTGGTGACAAAATGATGATATAAGCTTAGGAATTGTTTAACGTTGGCTATATAATTATGTGTATTGGTTGCTCTAATGTAATGCATAGTTGCTATATGACATGTTTTATAACCACTTCCCTTTCAGTGTGTGTGTAGCAGACAATACCCAAGAGAGAACCTTGAGCTTCTTGGGTGAACGACCAGAAACAGCCTCTGAGAACTTTATCAGGAGCAGGTATCTTGCTACACATTCTCTTCTGCACCCAAACCTGTTTATGTGTTGTGTATTCTAGTATAAAAGTTGGGCGGGGCCAGCCCCGTGGTAGAGCTTCTGACCGACCTGTACTGAGTGTGCAGCGTTTGTTGTAACCTCTCCGCTGGCGTGAATCTTAATAAAATGAATTTACTAATTGACTTGATGAGTCCTTGATGGTCAATTACAACAGCCATTCATCACAAATTGTAAGCAAGCTAGTTACAGTTCCTCCTACAGACAAGCTAGTTACAGAGCCTCCTACAGACAAGCTAGTTACAGAGCCTCCTACAGACAAGCTAGTTACAGAGCCTCCTACAGACAAGCTAGTTACAGAGCCTCCTACAGACAAGCTAGTTACAGAGCCTCCTACAGACAAGCTAGTTACAGAGCCTCCTACAGACAAGCTAGTTACAGAGCCTCCTACAGACAAGCTAGTTACAGAGCCTCCTACAGACAAGCTAGTTACAGAGCCTCCTACAGACAAGCTAGTTACAGAGCCTCCTACAGACAAGCTAGTTACAGAGCCTCCTACAGACAAGCTAGTTACAGAGCCTCCTACAGACAAGCTAGTTACAGAGCCTCCTACAGACAAGCTAGTTACAGAGCCTCCTACAGACAAGCTAGTTACAGAGCCTCCTACAGACAAGCTAGTTACAGAGCCTCCTACAGACAAGCTAGTTACAGAGCCTCCTACAGACAAGCTAGTTACAGAGCCTCCTACAGACAAGCTAGTTACAGAGCCTCCTACAGACAAGCTAGTTACAGAGCCTCCTACAGACAAGCTAGTTACAGAGCCTCCTACAGACAAGCTAGTTACAGAGCCTCCTACAGACAGCTGATAATTGATGTTGATGATTGATGTACATCTGCTAGTTAAGTAGCTTGGCGAGTGGCAGGGAAAAGGGGCATGTGCTCGGGTACAGGTCGACTTCTATCTGTCCAGCCAGTGCCTTGTGAAGAAGAAACCCTCTCCGAGGTGACTGCTTAGATCTCTTTGAAGAGACCGCTCAGTACTGCTAGCCATTTGTCATGAGATCACACAATACATGAGGCAGGGAAAGTAACAATATTCGGGCTCAAATCCCTCATTATTAGGGTTCCTATGAGTTTAAATAATTTCAAGGAACATCAGGACTGGAAATGAATACCTACTAGAATAGACAAGTAGAATAGAATACTGGCCGGCTGTCAGTACACCTAAACCCATAGAATACTGGCCGGCTGTCAGTACACCTAAACCCATAGAATACTGGCCGGCTGTCAGTACACCTAAACCCATAGAATACTGGCCGGCTGTCAGTACACCTAAACCCATATAATACTGGCCGGCTGTCAGTACACCTAAACCCATAGAATACTGGCCGGCTGTCAGTACACCTAAACCCATAGAATACTGGCCGGCTGTCAGTACACCTAAACCCATAGAATACTGGCCGGCTGTCAGTACACCTAAACCCATAGAATACTGGCCGGCTGTCAGTACACCTAAACCCATAGAATACTGGCCGGCTGTCAGTACACCTAAACCCATAGAATACTGGCCGGCTGTCAGTACACCTAAGCCCATAGAATACTGGCCGGCTGTCAGTACACCTAAACCCATAGAATACTGGCCGGCTGTCAGTACACCTAAACCCATAGAATACTGGCCGGCTGTCAGTACACCTAAACCCATAGAATACTGGCCGGCTGTCAGTACACCTAAACCCATAGAATACTGGCCGGCTGTCAGTACACCTAAACCCATAGAATACTGGCCGGCTGTCAGTACACCTAAACCCATAGAATACTGGCCGGCTGTCAGTACACCTAAACCCATAGAATACTGGCCGGCTGTCAGTACACCTAAACCCATAGAATACTGGCCGGCTGTCAGTACACCTAAACCCATAGAATACTGGCCGGCTGTCAGTACACCTAAACCCATAGAATACTGGCCGGCTGTCAGTACACCTAAGCCCATAGAATACTGGCCGGCTGTCAGTACACCTAAACCCATAGAATACTGGCCGGCTGTCAGTACACCTAAACCCATAGAATACTGGCCGGCTGTCAGTACACCTAAGCCCATAGAATACTGGCCGGCTGTCAGTACACCTAAACCCATAGTTGCAGGTCAGTGCAGCAGTGAAAGGAGGCCGGTCCCCTGAGTTCTGATAGGCATGTATTAAGAGGTCATTTGAGTGTTTGCCCACAACGCTGAGGTTCAGAGATCAGAGTCACAGATTATCAGGCAGTGTGTCATACAGGTCAGATAGTATTTGAGGGGAGGACAGAGAGGGAGACGATGTTGCATAATCTCATTTAACAAGTCAAATGACCCATTGAGCCTAATTTATTAACAACTTAGTCACATTTTGTAACGGAACAGTCATATGTGGACTATTTGTAGTTGAAATGTGAAACTTAGTGAATGTTGGACTGTTCTATTTGGTCAGCTAAATGTCTTGCTGTGTGTAACCCTGTACTGTCAGCTGAATGTATTGCTGTGTGTAACCCTGTACTGTCAGCTGAATGTATTGCTGTGTGTAACCCTGTACTGTCAGCTAAATGTCTTGCTTTGTGTAACCCTGTACTGTCAGCTAAATGACTTGCTGTGTGTAACCCTGTACTGTCAGCTAAATGTCTTGCTGTGTGTAACCCTGTACTGTCAGCTAAATGTCTTGCTGTGTGTAACCCTGTACTGTCAGCTAAATGTATTGCTGTGTGTAACCCTGTACTGTCAGCTAAATGTATTGCTCTGTGTAACCCTGTACTGTCAGCTGAATGTATTGCTGTGTGTAACCCTGTACTGTCAGCTAAATGTCTTGCTCTGTGTAACCCTGTACTGTCAGCTAAATGTCTTGCTGTGTGTAACCCTGTACTGTCAGATAAATGTCTTGCTGTGTGTAACCCTGTACTGTCAGCTAAATGTATTGCTGTGTGTAACCCTGTACTGTCAGCTAAATGTCTTGCTGTGCGTAACCCTGTACTGTCAGCTAAATGTATTGCTGTGTGTAACCCTGTACTGTCAGCTAAATGTATTGCTGTGCGTAACCCTGTACTGTCAGCTAAATGTATTGCTGTGCGTAACCCTGTACTGCCAGCTAAATGTATTGCTGTGCGTAACCCTGTACTGTCAGCTAAATGTATTGCTGTGCGTAATCCTGTGTTGGGGTTTGTGTGTAAACATAACAGAAGAGGCCAGTGTGTTCAGCGCCCCATGCTGACAACGACCTATCACTGAGTGCCCAGCCAGGTGACCTGAGGGTGGCCCTGTGTGACTTGCTCTAATGACCTATCACTGAGAGCCCAGCCAGGTGACCTGAGGGTGGCCCTGTGTGACTTGCTCTAATGACCTATCACCGTCACAGCCAGGGCACAGCAACCCTATAAGATCCCTTACACCTAACCCTCATGGCCATTATTTTTAACATTAGGAACACCCTCAGAACAGACTCCATTGGTCGGGACATGGACTCTACAAGGTGTCGAAAGTGTTCCGCAGGATTGCTGGCCCATGTTGACTCCAATGCTTCCCACAGTTGTGTCAAGTTGGCTGGATGTCTTTTGGGTGGTGCTCCGTTCTTCATACACAAGGGAAACTGTTGAGCCCGGCACCTACTACCATAACCCGTTCAAAGGCACTTAAATATTTTGTCTTGCCCATTCACCCTCTGAGTGGCACACATAAACAATCCATATCTCATTTGTCTCAAGGCTTAAAAATCCTTCTTTAACCTGTATCCTCCCCTTCAGCTACACTGATTGAAGTGGATTTAGCAAGTGACATCAATAAGGGATCATAGCTTCACCTGGATTCACCTGGACAGTCTATGTCATGGAAAGAGCAGGTGTTCCTAATGTCTTGTATACTCAGTGTATGGCTTCTTTTTAATTACACTAACTACTCAGTAACTGCTACGGCTCGCGACAGTGGCAGGAAAGAAAACAACTGCTGCAGGATGTGGTTGAAGCAATGCTTTTGTTTTTTACAGTAATACATTGTTAAGTTGGTTTGTTTTATTCAGATGTTTTCTTTATTTAGACAGCTAGGAAAGAGGTGAGGGGTAGGCAAAGGAGGTAGAACATGGTGGACCTGGGGGTTAGTGTGGAGTCTGAGGTAGAACATGGTGGACCTGGGGGTTAGTGTGGAGTCGGAGGTAGAACATGGTGGACCCGGGGGTTAGTGTGGAGTCGGAGGTAGAACATGGTGGACCTGCGGGTTAGTGTGGAGCTATACCACTAAAGAAAACTCTCCCAGTACATTTCAGTTGTCGGCCCGCGGTTGAATCCAGTTGCCTACCCCTGCTCTACTCCATGATGTCTACTACACTACCAACAAGCTCTACTCCATGATGTCTACTACACTACCAACAAGCTCTACTCCATGATGATGTCTACTACACTACCAACAAGCTCTACTCCATGATGATGTCTACTACACTACCAACAGGCTCTACTCCATGATGATGTCTACTACACTACCAACAAGCTCTACTCCATGATGATGTCTACTACACTACCAACAGGCTCTACTCCATGATGATGTCTAC
Source organism: Thymallus thymallus (assembly GCA_023634145.1). Taxonomy (NCBI): domain Eukaryota; kingdom Metazoa; phylum Chordata; class Actinopteri; order Salmoniformes; family Salmonidae; genus Thymallus; species Thymallus thymallus. The sequence goes on along the minus strand of CM042391.1, from coordinate 41,524,750 downwards.
TACACTACCAACAAGCTCTACTCCATGATGATGTCTACTACACTACCAACAGGCTCTATTCCATGATGATGTCTACTACACTACCAACAAGCTCTACTCCATGATGATGTCTACTACACTACCAACAAGCTCTACTCCATGATGATGTCTACTACACTACCAACAAGCTCTACTCCATGATGATGTCTACTACACTACCAACAAGCTCTAATCCATGATGATGTCTACTACACTACCAACAAGCTCTACTCCATGATGTCTACTACACTACCAACAAGCTCTACTCCATGATGATGTCTACTACACTACCAACAAGCTCTACTCCATGATGATGTCTACTACACTACCAACAAGCTCTACTCCATGATGATGTCTACTACACTACCAACAGGCTCTACTCCATGATGTCTACTACACTACCAACAAGCTCTACTCCATGATGATGTCTACTACACTACCAACAAGCTCTACTCCATGATGATGTCTACCACACTACCAACAAGCTCTACTCCATGATGATGTCTACTACACTACCAACAAGCTCTACTCCATGATGATGTCTACTACACTACCAACAAGCTCTACTCCATGATGATGTCTACTACACTACCAACAAGCTCTACTCCATGATGTCTACTACACTACCAACACCAGGCCTTGACAACAATTTGACCCAACATACTGTACCAGAAACAGAATAAGACAGTCTGATCTTATCAAACCAGTCGTTTATTATATGAATGTCTTAGTTTATTAACTAAAAAACAAGTAAACTGCACAAAATGCCTAGTTCAAAGCTACTGAGCAACACACAATATAGCCTACCTTCTAGCCTGGGACCATGCATCCTAAAGCATGATGGGAACTAGGCCACCACGCATACGGACTGGACAATGCAACACAAGGCCCGGTTCAAAGCTAAACAGAGGGCTTAAACACGACCCACAATGCCTGATTTATAGCTAGACTTATTTAGTAAACTTACCAAGGCACACCGACCTATAGCCAAAGCATGGTGATGGACCCATCATTTAGGTTGATTTCATGCACACTGAGGGACAGTAGGCCATGTCCATGCTTCCTCAAGAACCCTACACATTCTATTGGTGTAGACCCTATAGACTAGGCCAGGTCCATGCTTCCTCAAGAACCCTACACATACCATGGGTTTAGACCCTATAGACTAGGCCAGGTCCATGCTTCCTCAAGAACCCTACACATTCTATTGGTGTAGACCCTATAGACTAGGCCAGGTCCATGCTTCCTCAAGAACCCTACACATTCTATTGGTGTAGACCCTATAGACTAGGCCAGGTCCATGCTTCCTCAAGAACCCTACACATTCTATTGGTGTAGACCCTATAGACTAGGCCAGGTCCATGCTTCCTCAAGAACCCTACACATTCTATTGGTGTAGACCCTATAGACTAGGCCAGGTCCATGCTTTCTCAAGAACCCTACACATTCTATTGGTGTAGACCCTATAGACTAGGCCAGGTCCATGCTTCTTAAAGCACATACCATGGGTTTAGGTACTATAGATCCATGCTTACTGCAGCAGTGTCACATCCCATTCAGTCAGCCGAGCCCCGGGCCTGGATAGGGTGCCTTAAGCACATGGGTATAATCGCTGTGGAGGACTACTGAAACGGCTAACTGGATCACTTCTTTTAAAAGCACCTTAATGGATTGGCCTGGTTGCTGGTTTGGTTTTCAGTTTTAATACAGCTACATATCATCATCAATTCCATACTGCTCTCATCATGCTGCTATGTCCCCAGTCCTGGTCTGGTGGTCACTAAGTCACAAACAATATGCTGCTAGCTGCTGTCTAAATTCCCACATCTGGGATCTGAAATCTCTGACTGACCGACAGTTACAAAATAGGTTTTGGGGACAGGTGTCACCGTGACTCGACTAGTAGGTTTCGGCTCACGCGCCTTCATCTTGCAGGCGAGTGTTATGGCAATGTGGGGTTTAGAAAAATTTATATTGAAAAGCAACAACGATATCAGATCTACAGAAGAAATCCACTTAGTTGGGACTTATCATGCAAAAAGAACAGAGAGAACACATAAGTGCAACAGAGCAGCCAAACTGAAGCTGCTGGCAGCAGTCTATGGTCACTGTTTCCTGTGGTGACACTCTCACTCGCTCATTTCAATAATGACACAACACATCTGGATACCCTAAACCTTAACTAACTAGAATGCACTTTATTCTACAAACGGCTATGATTATTTCTCCTGAAGCTGTCCTGTATAGCCTAGCCACAGTCCTACAGTCCATAGAGTTAGGGTTATATTAATGTCCTGTGTAGCCTGGCCACAGTCCTACAGTCCATAGAGTTAGGGTTATATTAATGTCCTGTGTAGCCTGGCCACAGTCCTACAGTCCATAGAGTTAGGGTTATATTAATGTCCTGTGTAGCTTGGCCACAGTCCTACAGTAGATAGGGGGTATACCACAAGGTTAACCACGCACACACAGAGCTACTGGGAACTAAACACACCAACACACACCCACCAAATACAACCTACCCCCTTTTACAGTGATCTGTGGCAACGTCAAGATATCCCCGGCCCACAATTATCCAGCGCAGAGTGAAGCAGGGTAAGGCAGGGCAAAGCAGCTAGAAAAGTCTTTGGTTGGAAAGTAGGCTGGAGTCTTAACGTTACCTACCATCCAGAACCCTCGCACCGCTACCACGTCAACAGAGATAGGATTACTGGACTGTACCATTATGTTGCTAGAGAGGGAATTAGAGTCCACAGCCATACAACATGGCCCCTTTCTGTGTGTGTGTGTGTCCCACAAATGACAGATTACCACAACCAGAATGATCATCTAAGCTGAACTCAGAAACTTTGTTGTCATACACATACACATAATATATATATATATATATATATATATACAGTGGGGAGAACAAGTATTTGATACACTGCCGATGTTGCAGGTTTTGCCCACTTACAAAGCATGTAGAAGTCTGTAATTTTTATCATAGGTACACTTCAACTGTGAGTGGCGGAATCTAAAACAAAAATCCAGAAAATCACATTGTATGATTTTTAAGTAATTAATTTGCATTTTATTGCATGACATAAGTATTTGATACATCAGAAAAGCAGAACTTAATATTTGGTACAGAAACCTTTGTTTGCAATTACAGAGATCATACGTTTCCTGTAGTTCTTGACCAGGTTTGCACACACTGCAGCAGGGATTTTGGCCCACTCCTCCATACAGACCTTCTCCAGATCCTTCAGGTTTCGGGGCTGTCGCTGGGCAATACGGACTTTCAGCTCCCTCCAAAGATTTTCTATTGGGTTCAGGTCTGGAGACTGGCTAGGCCACTCCAGGACCTTGAGATGCTTCTTACGGAGCCACTCCTTAGTTGCCCTGGCTGTGTGTTTCGGGTCGTTGTCATGCTGGAAGACCCAGCCATGACCCATCTTCAATGCTCTTACTGAGGGAAGGAGGTTGTTGGCCAAGATCTTGCGATACATGGCCCCATCCATCCTCCCCTCAATACGGTGCAGTCGTCCTGTCCCCTTTGCAGAAAAGCATCCCCAAAGAATGATGTTTCCACCTCTATGCTTCACGGTTGGGATGGTGTTCTTGGGGTTGTACTCATCCTTCTTCTTCCTCCAAACACGGCGAGTGGAGTTTAGACCAAAAAGCTCTATTTTTGTCTCATCAGACCACATGACCTTCTCCCATTCCTCCTCTGGATCATCCAGATGGTCATTGGCAAACTTCAGACGGGCCTGGACATGCGCTGGCTTGAGCAGGGGGACCTTGCGTGCGCTGCAGGATTTTAATCCATGACGGCGTAGTGTGTTACTAATGGTTTTCTTTGAGACTGTGGTCCCAGCTCTCTTCAGGTCATTGACCAGGTCCTGCCATGTAGTTCTGGGCTGATCCCTCACCTTCCTCATGATCATTGATGCCCCACGAGGTGAGATCTTGCATGGTGCCCCAGACCGAGGGAGATTGACCGTCATCTTGAACTTCTTCCATTTTCTAATAATTGCGCCAACAGTTGTTGCCTTCTCACCAAGCTGCTTGCCTATTGTCCTGTAGCCCATCCCAGCCTTGTGCAGGTCTACACTTTTATCCCTTATGTCCTTACACAGATCTCTGGTCTTGGCCATTGTGGAGAGGTTGGAGTCTGTTTGATTGAGTTTGTGGACAGGTGTCTTTTATACAGGTAACGAGTTCAAACAGGTGCAGTTAATACAGGTAATGAGTGGAGAACAGGAGGGCTTCTTAAAGAAAAACTAACAGGTCTGTGAGAGCCGGAATTCTTACTGGTTGGTTGGTGATCAAATACTTATGTCATGCAATAAAATGCAAATGAATTATTTAAAAATCATACAATGTGATTTTCTGGATTTTTGTTTTAGATTCCGTCTCTCACAGTTGAAGTGTACCTATGATAAAATTTACAGACCTCTACATGCTTTGTAAGTAGGAAAAATCGGCAGTGTATCAAATACTTGTTCTCCCCACTGTATATACACACACACACATAATATATATATATATATATATACACACACACACACACACACACACACACACACACACACACACACACACACACACACACACACACACACACACAGTTGAAGTCGGACGTTTACATACACCTTAGCCAAATACATTTAAACTCAGTTTTTCACAATTCCTGACATTTAATCCTAGTAAGAATTCCCTGTTTTAGGTCAGTTAGGATCACCACTTTATTTTAAGAATGTGAAATGTCAGAATAATAGTAGAGAGAATGATTTATTTCAGCTTTTATTTCTTTCATCACATTCCCAGTGGGTCAGAAGTTTACATACACTCAACTAGTATTTGGTAGCATTACCTTTAAATTGTTTAACTTGGGTCAAACGTTTCAGGTAGCCTTCCACAAGCTTCCCACAATAAGTTATGTGAATTTTGGCCCATTCCTCCCGACAGAACTGGTGTAACCGAGTCAGGTTTGTAGGCCTCCTTGCTTGCACAAGCTTTTTCAGTTCTGCCCACACATTTTCTATAGGATTGAGGTCAGGGCTTTGTGATGGCCACTCAAATACCTGGACTTTGTTGTCCTTAAGCCATTTTGCCACAACTTTGGAAGTATGCTTGGGGTCATTGTCCATTTGGAAGACCCATTTGCGACCAAGCTTTAACTTCCTGACTGATGTCTTGAGATGTTGCTTCAATATATCCACATCATTTCCTTCCTCATGATGCCATTTCTTTTGTGAAGTGCACCAGTCCCTCCTGCAGCAAAGCACCCCCACAACATGATGCTGCCACCCCCGTGCTTAACGGTTGGGATGGTGTTCTTCGGCTTGCAAGCCTCCCCCTTTTTCCTCCAAATATAACAATGGTCATTATGGCCAAACAGTTCTATTTTTGTTTCATCAGACCAGAGGACATTTCTCCAAAAAGTACGATCTTTGTCCCCATGTGCAGTTGCAAACCGTAGTCTGGCTTTTTTATGGCGGTTTTGGAGCAGTGGCTTCTTTCTTGCTGAGCTGCTTTTCAGGTTATGTCGATATAGGACTCGTTTTACTGTGGATATAGATACTTTTGTACCTGTTTCCTCCAGCATCTTCACAAGGTCCTTTGCTGTTGTTCTGGGATTGATTTGCACTTTTCGCACCAAAGTACGTTCATCTCTAGGAGACAGAACGTGTCTCCTTTCTGAGCGGTATGACGGCTGCGTGGTCCCATGGTGTTTATATTTGCATACTATTGTTTGTACAAATAAACGTGGTACCTTCAGGCATTTGGAAATTGCTCGCAAGGATGAACCAGACTTGTGGAGGTCTACAATTTCTTTTTTGAAGTTTTGGCTGATTTCTTTTGATTTTCCCATGATATCGAGCAAAGAGGCACTGAGTTTGAAGGTAGGCCTTGAAATACATCCACAGGTACACCTCCAATTGACTCAACTTATGTCAATTAGCCTATCAGAAGCTTCTAAAGCCATGACATCATTTTCTGGAATTTTGCAAGCTGTTTAAAGGCACAGTCAACTTAGTGTATGTAAACTTCTAACCCAATGGAATTGTGATATAGTGAATTATAAGTGAAATAATCTGTCTGTAAACAATTGTTGGAAGAATTACTTGTGTCATGCTCAAAGTAGATGTCCTAGCTGACTTGCCAAAACTATAGTTTGTTAACATGAAATCTGTGGAGGGGTTGAAAAATGAATTTTAATGGCTTCAACCTAAGTATATGTAAACTTCCGACTTCAACTGTATATATATATATACACACACACAGTATACATGCCTTAAAATACAAATTTCTAACTTAAGATTGATCATTTTTATTTTATTAATGTACATATTATTGAGCCTGCAACTAAAATGTGAATATTTCAGGACGTGGTATATCCTGGTGCTACGTCTGGGTGTAGTGGAGGGGAGTGAAGGAGAGGGAAAGAATAATTTCTAAGAACTCTTTAGTCATCAGTGTTGCAGAGGGAGCCGAGGGAGCATGTGACTTGTGTCTCTTGATGTGGCTCAAGTTCAAGTCAGGAAATCATCTCATTTTGTCCTCTGGCAGTCAGGCAGATTACTGTAGACAGCACAGCTCTACCAGCACAGCACACACAGCCATTATATAACAGCAGCTATGCCAACGTAAACATACACTAAGCCTAGAAAAACCCCAGCGAACCAAATTCCAAATTAACAAATGCAAACGCACAGCACATAATCCTAACCGTCCTGGCTGACTGCAGGGCAACAGTACTAGCTACAATGCTAAGACCTGTCCTGGCTGACTGCAGGGCAACAGTACTAGCTACAATGCTAAGACCTGTCCTGGCTGACTGCAGGGCAACAGTACTAGCTACAATGCTAAGACCTGTCCTGGCTGACTGCAGGGCAGCAGTACTAGCTACAATGCTAAGACCTGTCCTGGCTGACTGCAGGGCAGCAGCACTAGCTACAATGCTAAGACCTGTCCTGGCTGACTGCAGGGCAGCAGTACTTGCTACAATGCTAAGGACCCATCATACCACCCATCCACCCCTTGTAGTGGAAAGACATCACCCGGTCCGAGTCAGTCAGTTAGCTTCTCAAATTTGTCGCCTCGCACTGTGTTTTGGGAAACGCTGCAGGGCTTTCTGTACTCATTCCAGAGCAGCTGGATGGACGGAGGAACACTGGAGGCAATATGTGGTGTTTGGGGATAAATACAGTGGGGAGAACAAGTATTTGATACACTGCCGATTTTGCAGGTTTTCCTACTTACAAAGCATGTAGAGGTCTGTAAATTTTATCATAGGTACACTTCAACTGTGAGAGAAAAATCCAGAAAATCACATTGTATGATTTTTAAATAATTAATTTGCATTTTATTGCATGACATAAGTATTTGATCACCTACCAACCAGTAAGAATTCCGGCTCTCACAGACCTGTTAGTTTTTCTTTAAGAAGCCCTTCTGTTCTCCACTCATTACCTGTATTAACTGCAACTGTTTGAACTCGTTACCTGTATAAAAGACACCTGTCCACACACTCAATCAAACAGACTCCAACCTCTCCACAATGGCCAAGACCAGAGAGCTGTGTAAGGACATCAGGGATAAAAGTGTAGACCTGCACAAGGCTGGGATGGGCTACAGGACAATAGGCAAGCAGCTTGGTGAGAAGGCAACAACTGTTGGCGCAATTATTAGAAAATGGAAGAAGTTCAAGATGACGGTCAATCTCCCTCGGTCTGGGGCACCATGCAAGATCTCACCTCGTGGGGCATCAATGATCATGAGGAAGGTGAGGGATCAGCCCAGAACTACATGGCAGGACCTGGTCAATGACCTGAAGAGAGCTGGGACCACAGTCTCAAAGAAAACCATTAGTAACACACTACGCCGTCATGGATTAAAATCCTGCAGCGCACGCAAGGTCCCCCTGCTCAAGCCAGCGCATGTCCAGGCCCGTCTGAAGTTTGCCAATGACCATCTGGATGATCCAGAGGAGGAATGGGAGAAGGTCATGTGGTCTGATGAGACAAAAATAGAGCTTTTTGGTCTAAACTCCACTCGCCGTGTTTGGAGGAAGAAGAAGGATGAGTACAACCCCAAGAACACCATCCCAACCGTGAAGCATAGAGGTGGAAACATCTTTCTTTGGGGATGCTTTTCTGCAAAGGGGACAGGACGACTGCACCGTATTGAGGGGAGGATGGATGGGGCCATGTATCGCGAGATCTTGGCCAACAACCTCCTTCCCTCAGTAAGAGCATTGAAGATGGGTCGTGGCTGTATGGAGGAGTGGGCCAAAATCCCTGCTGCAGTGTGTGCAAACCTGGTCAAGAACTACAGGAAACGTATGATCTCTGTAATTGCAAACAAAGGTTTCTGTACCAAATATTAAGTTCTGCTTTTCTGATGTATCAAATACTTATGTCATGCAATAAAATGCAAATTAATTACTTAAAAATCATACAATGTGATTTTCTGGATTTTTGTTTTAGATTCCGCCACTCACAGTTGAAGAGTACCTATGATAAAAATTATAGACTTCTACATGCTTTGTAAGTGGGAAAACCTGCAAAATCGGCAGTGTATCAAATACTTGTTCTCCCCACTGTAGCACTTAGATGGACAGTTAGATGGACAGTTAGATGGACAGTTAGATGGACAGTTAGATGGACAGTGGGTACTTCTAGGTTATACATATTACTGGGACTTGTACTTATGTTTTATATAAGAGACGAATGACTGATATAAGGTGGGAATATACCATTTGAAATATAAAAAATATATATTGAAAGGTGGGTGTGGTTTGCGCATTCAGGAGTTTTCTATTGGTTACACTGCAACAGGGAAGCTCAATCAATCACAGCTAAAGTATTTGAAATTATTTCAAATAGTTTTTGAACCCAGGTCTGTTGATTTGAGCTCGCCATCTAACAGTGCAAAAGTTCTTATACCGCAGTCTGTTGCGGTGCACTTTATCATCAACAGAGGGCAGTGTTGGAGCTGTGTAGAGCAGTCTGACAGAGAGAGGCAGGGGTTAGTGTTGGAGCTGTGTAGAGCAGTCTATGACAGAGAGAGGCAGGGGTTAGTGTTGGAGCTGTGCAGAGCAGTCTATGACAGAGAGAGGCAGGGGTTAGTGTTGGAGCTGTGTAGAGCAGTCTATGACAGAGAGAGGCAGGGGTTGGTGTTGGAGCTGTGTAGAGCAGTCTATGACGGAGAGAGGCAGGGGTTGGTGTTGGAGCTGTGTAGAGCAGTCTATGACGGAGAGAGGCAGGGGTTGGTGTTGGAGCTGTGTAGAGCAGTCTATGACGGAGAGAGGCAGGGGTTAGTGTTGGAGCTGTGTAGAGCAGTCTATGACGGAGAGAGGCAGGGGTTAGTGTTGGAGCTGTGTAGAGCAGTCTATGACGGAGAGAGGCAGGGGTTAGTGTTGGAGCTGTGTAGAGCAGTCTATGACGGAGAGAGGCAGGGGTTAGTGTTGGAGCTGTGTAGAGCAGTCTATGACGGAGAGAGGCAGGGGTTAGTGTTGGAGCTGTGTAGAGCAGTCTATGGCGGAGAGAGGCAGGGGTTAGTGTTGGAGCTGTGTAGAGCAGTCTATGGCGGAGAGAGGCAGGGGTTAGTGTTGGAGCTGTGCAGAGCAGTCTATGGCGGAGAGAGGCAGGGGTTAGTGTTGGAGCTGTGCAGAGCAGTCTATGGTGGAGAGAGGCAGGGGTTAGTGTTGGAGTTGTGCAGAGCAGTCTATGACGGAGAGAGGCAGGGGTTAGTGTTGGAGCTGTGCAGAGCAGTCTATGACAGAGAGAGGGCAAATAGGTCCTATCCTTCCTTACCTTCTGCTCCTCTGGTGTGCAGGGTCTGTCATGGCCGTTGTGTTTCCTGCAGGAGGTGTCTTTAGAGGAGGTGACTCTGGAAGAGATGTCTTTGGAAGAGGTGTCTTTAGAGGAGGTGACTCTGGAGGAGGTGCCTTTAGGGGAGGTGGCTCTGGAGGAGGTGTCTTTAGGGGAGGTGACTCTAGAGGAGGTATCTTTAGGGGAGGTGACTCGGGAGGAGGTTTCTTTAGGGGAGGTGACTCTGGAGGAGGTGTCTTTAGGGGAGGTGACTCTGGAGGAGGTTTCTTTAGGGGAGGTGACTCTGGAGGAGGTGTCTTTAGGGGAGGTGACTCTGGAGGAGGTGTCTTTAGGGGAGGTGACTCTGGAGGAGGTGTCTTTAGGGGAGGTGACTCTGGAGGATGTGTCTTTAGAGGAGGTGACTCTGGAGGAGGTGACTCTGGAGGAGGTGATTGACAGTTGCCTCTGCAGCCTAAGCACCTCCTTCTGGGATTCCCTTAGCAGCCTCTCAAACTCCACGACACCAGACGGGACTGGGGAGCCCTGCAACACACAGAGGTCAAAGCTATTTCAACATACAAAGACACTAAACGCTTTGTGTAGTTGTTGATCAGTCTCTCACGTCGCTATGGAGACATTTTGGCCGACTCTTCCATGCAGAACTGCTTTAACTCAGCGGCATTTGTGGGTTTTCAAGCACGAACTGCTCGTTTCAAGTCCTGCCACAACATCTCAATTGGGATTAGGTCTGGACTTTGACTAGCCCATTCTAAAACTTCACATTTTCTGCTTTTTAGCCATTTTCATGTAGACTTGATTGTGTGTTTTGGATCATTGTCTTGCTCCATGACCCAGCTGCGCTTCAGCTTCAGCTTACAGACGGATGGCCTGACATTCTCCTGTAGAATTCTCTCATACAAAGCAGAATTCATGGTTCCATCTATTAAGAAAAGTCTGGATCAAAAAGCACCTGGAAGTACCTGGATGATCACAAAGCACCTGGAAGTACCTGGATGATCAAAAAGCACCTGGATTATCAAAAAGCACCTGGAAGTACCTGGATGATCAAAAAGCACCTGGAAGTACCTGGATGATCAAAAAGCACCTAGATGATCAAAAAGCACCTGGAAGTACCTGGATAATCAAAAAGCACCTGGAAGTACCTGGATGATCACAAAGCACCTGGAAGTACCTGGATGATCAAAAAGCACCTGGAAGTACCTGGATGATCAAAAAGCACCTGGAAGTACCTGGATGATCAAAAAGCACCTGGAAGTACCTGGATGATCAAAAAGCACCTGGATGATCAAAAAGCACCTGGAAGTACCTGGATGATCAAAAAGCACCTGGAAGTACCTGGATGATCAAAAAGCACCTGGAAGTACCTGGATGATCAAAAAGCACCTGGATGATCAAAAAGCACCTGGAAGTACCTGGATGATCAAAAAGCACCTGGAAGTACCTGGATGATCAGAAAGCACCTGGATGATCAAAAAGTACCTGGAAGTACCTGGATGATCAAAAAGCACCTGGATGATTAAAAAGCACCTGGAAGTACCTGGATGATCAAAAAGCACCTGGATGATCATCAAAATGTTCTACATACAGATTAGTCAAAAGTATAACTTTTTGGATGACATGTTATTAAGTGTAAGGGGGGCAATTACTTTTTCACACAGGGACAT
>CM042391.1:41348244-41508244 GCA_023634145.1 Thymallus thymallus | reverse complement strand
TAGTCCTTGAGCATAGCGTTATATGGTTTGTTATATGTCTTTGACATACATTTTGAGGCCAGGCACCACACCCTAATAGGGCTATGTGTTCCTCTTAATCATATCACAATCCATTTTTACCAGTTGAATGTAGATACAAATATGCTACTTTTTTGTAGAAACATTTCAAAAGTACTTTTTGAAATATGCAAATTAAGCAATATCATTAAATATGCACATATTTGCAAATCATTCATAAATTTCTCTGAACACTGGCTGAAGTAAATATTTTTGTTTCATTTTGTTAAGACATGCAGGACTGGACTTGTCCAGAGCAAATTGTGGATAAATACTGTGAAATACGAAATACATTTTTTGGCACATTTTTTCCCAAAATAAGTTATCTAGAATAAAGAATGTACAACATATAAACAATTCCTGTACAATTTTAGCAGTTTCATACCACGATTTTGACGTCCTAGACAAAATGTCCAGGTTGTGGGCGAATTCTTTGGTCATAAATGATTGTCGGTGGTCTTGGCTCGTTCAGTGTGACAGGGTCTAGGTCTGCTGATTAAGTACCACTACGTGCGGTCGTAGGCTCCGGCAAAAGTTTTAGCAGGTTCAGAACATTTTTGCCTTTATCTTGTGAGGCTGGTGTTACGAGCTGATTCCGGTGACTGACCAATAGGAACACAGAGTATGCACACAATAATACGATAATAATATAATAAACAATATTAAAATTGTGAAGTCAGATTAATATAATAGTTTAATTTATACATTTATAAGATACATTTATTTCCCTAATAATCTTGTCTAAGTGACAACTGAAAACAGGCTACCTGATGGCAGTCTGATAAATGCACAAAATCGGCAATAAAGCCTCCCGAGTGGCGAAGTGGTCTAACACCATGCCCACCCCGGGCGAAGTGGTCTAACACCATGCCCACCCCGGGCGAAGTGGTCCAACACCATGCCCACCCCGGGCGAAGTGGTCTAACACCATGCCCACCCCGGGCGAAGTGGTCTAACACCATGCCCACCCCGGGCGAAGTGGTCTAACACCATGCCCACCCCGGGCGAAGTGGTCTAACACCATGCCCACCCCGGGCGAAGTGGTCTAACACCATGCCCACCCCGGGCGAAGTGGTCTAACACCATGCCCACCCCGGGCGAAGTGGTCTAACACCATGCCCACCCCGGGCGAAGTGGTCTAACACCATGCCCACCCCGGGCGAAGTGGTCTAACACCATGCCCACCCCGGGCGAAGTGGTCTAACACCATGCCCACCCCGGGCGAAGTGGTCCAGCACCATGCCCACCCCGGGCGAAGTGGTCCAACACCATGCCCACCCCGGGCGAAGTGGTCTAACACCATGCCCACCCTGTGCGAAGTGGTCTAACACCATGCCCACCCCGGGCGAAGTGGTCTAACACCATGCCCACCCCGGGCGAAGTGGTCTAACACAAGGTCCTCTACTCCGACAATTAATCCACAGATAAAACGGTCAACCGAATAGTTTGTAGTCATCTCTCATCCTTCCTTCAGGCTTATTTTTCTTTGGGACTTTATATGGCGATTGGCAACTAACTTTCATAATAACGTTCATTACCACAGCCGACCAGTTCAACTTTCAATCATTATGGGTATGTGCTCCTAAAAGCCAATGAGGAGATGGGAGAGGCAGGACTTGTAGCTCGTTCTGCGAGCGGTGTGGGTAGTGTGTAAGGCAAGCTGCCTTGCTACAGATGCGGGTCGGGCCCCATCTGTGTTGCAGCCAGCCGCGACCAGGAAACGACACACAATTGGCCCAGCGTCGTCCGGGTTAGGGGAGGGTTTGGCCGGCCGGGATGTCCTTGTCCCATCGCACTGTAGCGACTCCTGTGGTGGGCCGGGCACATGCACGCTGACACGGTCGCCAGGTGTATAGTCGTGGTCAAAAGTTTTGAGAATGACACAAGTATTGGTCTCCATAAAGTTTGCTGCCTCAGTGTTGAGGTCCCCAGACCTTAATCCCATTGAGAACTTGTGGTCGATCCTCAAGAGGCGGGTGGACAAACAAAAACCCACAACTTCTGACAAACTCTGACAAGCTCTTGACCTTCGCCTCTCCTGTACGGGAGTTGCAGCGATGGGACAAGACTCTAACTACCAATTGGATATGACGAAATTGGGGAAAAAAATTAAAATCTGCAATTTTTTGTTGTTGTACATTTTCTAATATTAATGGACCAAAATACCAACTAATCCCAAAACTGATAGGTAGATGCAAAAATACAATTTCAGACTGTGGTGCCTGGCCTTAATGTGTAAAATCTGAGACTTGTAGAATTGACCTGTGCTAAACTCAGCGGCCGTTGAAAGAGACTACTGGTTCCTAGTGTAGACCAGGCCACTACCTCCTGTAGCCAGTTAGTTCAGTCTTAGTCTAGTCTCTCCATAGAGTGAACAGTGTTTTACCAGCAGGCCGTTCTCCTCTCTCAGCTGGGTGCAGGTCTTCTCCATCTCATCCAGAGCTCGCAGCAGCTCTGAGTTTTGACGCACCAGGAACCCATAGTCAGTGCCATTCTGGAACACAGAGATAGAACACAACATCAACACACTAGCAACCTTTTCGCTTCCAACATTTACAGGTCTTAACAGGACAATACATTACGGTTCTTTAAAGGTACAATCTTCAATATTTACTGCTGTTCAATAAGCATTTCAGATTTCTAGCAAACCAGTGGTGGGGCTTCCGTTTGGAGCCCATGATTAATCTCTGCAGTGGAGATTGCTTAATGCTTCCAGACCACATTCTCATGGTGTTGGCTCATTTAACATTCAGCTGCTCCTTTCCTCCAGGGGAAACATACTCCCATAGCCACTACACAGCCTCCCTCCTCTCCCTCCATACTCCCATAGCCACTACACAGCCTCCCTCCTCTCCTCTCCTGGTCTGTCCCCCACTGTTGTTGTTTGTACTGCAGAAGGTGATAAGGTATACAATAGTAGATCTTTGTAGACAGAAGGTGATAAGGTATACAATAGTAGATCTTTGTAGACAGAAGGTGATAAGGTATACAATAGTAGATCTTTGTAGACAGAAGGTGATAAGGTACAGTCCAATGTCCTCTTTTCAACAGCATTTTCCAATCAACCCTGATTTGAAGAGGGACTGGTTACATAATTAATTGGACAACACCTAGTAAGCAATACTATACACAGTAAAAGTGAATTACTGTAGATATGTTAGCAAAATGCTAATCAAGGCTAGAAGCATCAGAACCCCTAGAAAAGTAGTTCTAACCTTGGAAATGACTGGGCAAAGTTGTAAGAATAGAAGAGCAATCTATTTTATAGTGCACTAGACCACAGCAGTCTAAACATAGCTGAGGGCAATGGAGCAATATGTCCACTAGATGGCAGCAAAGGCACCTCTCACTACCCTACAGGAAAGGTGAGAAATCCATATCTTCATTTAAACCAGGGTACTTAGTGGCCTGTAGTTTGTAAATCCCAAAACTTTCCCATTGGTTTAGCAGTTTAAGACGGAACTCGGTAATGAGTATTGAAACCGAGGACAGACGATTTTTATGCGCTGTGTGCTTCAGCACTCACAGTCCCGTTCTGTAAGCTTGTGTGGCCCCATCACTTTGCTCCTAGACGTTTCCACTTCACAATAACAGCACTTACAGTTGGCCGGGACAGCTCTAGCCGGGCAGAAATTTGACGAACTGACGTATTGGAAAGGTGGCATCCTATGACGGTGCCATGTTGAAAGTCACTGAGCTCTTCAGTACAGCCATTCAACTGCCAATGTTTGTCTATGGAGATTGCATGGCTGTGTCCTCGATTCTATACACCTGTCAGCAACGGGTGTGGCTGAAATAGCCAAATTCACTAATTTGAAGGGGTGTCCACATACTTTGTGTATGTATAGTGTATCTCCACAATGGAGATCTATCCCATTAATATACAATACCACTCCACCATAATGAAACCATCACATCGACAGTGAAGACATAATGAGTGCAACATAATATAATGTGATGAAATACATTGCAATAAGATATAAGCAATAAGAAACAGGGAATAAGGAGCTTTGTTTCCATGGTTACAGCTCATGATGATGATGTCATGTGTGGTGTCACCATGCCAGTCTCTGTAGGTGCTTAATGCTCAGTTAAGGCTACCTCTTTTCTAAATCAACACTAATGACCAGCTGTTTGACTAACGGTCCTTCCAGCTGATGCTCCTGTGTGTTCCTCCCTCTGTATTTAACCTACAGGCCAGCCTGGCTCTCTAAAGGATTGGTACATTTACATTTCAGTGCAGATTGATGAAGCCAGAAGAACCAGACGCTATTGGGCGAAAACACACATGCTGTATGCCAGCTAGCAGCTCCACCATTTGGACTAGTGCTATTAACAGGGCTCATGATCTGGTGAAGAAAACAGAAACAATGTTTAGGCCAAAACCAAAATAGTTTTATATTCCATGTTCCTGTATAAACTATATTTTTCAGATTCAGTTTCTTGGGATGAATTGGCAGAGCTGACACTGATGCAGAAATTAATGACGCTCCTCACTCACTGCCAAATATGATGGATGGGTGAATAGATGGATGGATGCACCGACTACAGGAATGTCCTACTGCTACCTGAATATGAAGTATATTCTAAACACTCCATTACCCCCCAAATGAGGTCAGCACTAGTCGTTTTCCATCAAGGCAGATGTAATTTTTGCAAAAAATACCCACTTCTAGCAATTACATGTGTAATGGATACAGACGGTCAGTCAGTGAGTAAATCACCCTCTGGGGATGGGCAGTATAGACATGTACGTCATTTAGCAGACACTCTTCTCCAGAGCAGTAGTGAGTGCATATATTATCGTACTGGTCCCCCGTAGGAATCGGACCCACAACCCTGGCATTGCAACAATCTTGCTCTACCAACTGAGCCACACCGGACCTATAGCACCCAGATAGAGCACCCAGATAGAGCACCCAGATAGAGCACCCAGATAGAGCACTGCAAAGCTTTCTCATGCAAATCAAGACTCCAAACAATTAGGCCTACCACACATTTTGTACAGCACTACAGGTCAATTAGCTAAAGCAATAATTATAAACTGGGTGGTTTGAGCCCTGAATGCTGATTGGCTACAGCCGTGGTATATCAGACCGTAAACCACAGGTATGACAAAACATTTATTTTTACTGCTCTAATTATGTTGGTAACCAGTTTATAATAGCAATAAGGCACCTCTGTTTTTTTGTGGTATATGGCCAATATATCACGGCTAAGGGCTGTATCCAGGCACTCCGTGTTGCGTCCTGCATAAGAACAGCACTTAGCGGTGGTATGTTGGCCATATGCCACACCCCCTTGTGCCTTATTGCTTAAATATAGCCTAAGTGTTATGAAATCTTGGGCTTTACTGATACTTGTGACAGAAGGACATTAGGAGGTACCAAGTTAATGCCAAATATGGGGGGATTCCACTTTCCTGGCCTAGTGCTGGTGGGAGGGTTATTCCATCGTAAAGGCTTAAGACTCATCCCATTGATTTGCTTTCCTCAGCAAACGCCAGAGGAAGAGTTAGCCTAGCTATACATCTCAGAGGTAAAGCACTGTGTCCTTGATCTTTTCAGCCTGTCCGTTTTTACCAGCCAGAGTCACAGAGCTGGGACCAGACTAACTGTTTCCTAGTGTCCTGGTATGACAGAGCGGAGAACTCCACTCCCCTAAGCCCAGTCCAGTCAGATGCAGCCCAGCCCGGCTCCAGCCCAGCCCAGGCAGCTTAGCTTAGCTTAGCTTAGCTTAGCAGCAGCATGGTCTTTGCACTGATATCTAGTGGAGGCCTATTGGTTTGAGGCTGGAATCCCTGTTTTAGCCCCTTTTATTTGAGTGAGTGGTGTGGTAGCCTCTTCTTTTCCCATCTAGCAGAGTGGTGTAGTTTGTGGATGTGCCCCAAATGGCACCCTATCCCCTAGTGCATTAATTTTGACCACAGCCCATGGGAGAACCTATATAGGGAATAGGGTACCATTTGGGACACAGATCATGTGTTTGTGGTCTGTTAGACGGTCATGGGGACCGCTCTCAGACAGGGGTTGCAGTCTGTCTGTCAGGTTAGGGAGGTAGACTCAGGGCTGGTGGTTAGTATCCAGACTCTCTCTGTGGTTAGTATCCAGACTCTCTCTGTGGTTAGTATCCAGACTCTCTCTGTGGTTAGTATCCAGACTCTCTCTGTGGTTAGTATCCAGACTCTCTCTGTGGTTACTAATGGTGACAGATGTCATGGGGAATTGATCAAAAACAAACAATAAAAGGGCAAACAATTCACACAATGAATTTGCGGGAGACGGCTAACATCTAACTCAACATAGTAGATGAAGAACAAGCTAGAGAAGGAGAAATGTGTCAGTTTGTTTTGTATTTTACCACCTTTTTTCTCCAAATGTCAATTCTGATCTTGTGTCATCGCTGCAACTCCCCAACCGGCTCTGGAGAGGCGAAGGTGGAGTCATGCGTCCTCTGAAACATGACCCGCCAAACCACGCTCCTTAACACCTGCCTGCTTAACCCGGAAGCCAGCTGCACCAATGTGTCAGAGGAAACACTGTTCAACTGGCAACCGAGGTCAGCCTGCAGGCGCCCGGCCCACCACAAGGAGTTGCTAGAGCACGATGAGCCAAGTAAAGCCTGTTATCGAACCCGGGTCTGTAGTGACACCTCAAGCACTGTGATGCAGTGACTTAGACCGCTGCGCCACTTGGGAGTCCCGAAATACCTGCGTTTTGGAGCAGGTACAGCCAACTAGCGCTAGCTAACTTTAACTACCAAAAAATACATTTGAACTATTATATCAGAGAATCGATACTTGGAGTCATAGAATCAATATAATATTGTCCAAAATAATATTGCAAAACTCTACTGTATAGATTTCCTGCCCCCCCCGCAACACCCACTAACCCACAAACACACTACAGTACCCATAACTCCCTCCACCCTGCCTGGCTGTGGCCAGTACCAGTCAGTCTATAATCAGGCTGGATGCAAACAGAGATAATTGTAGGCCGTCATCTCTCTCTGTGTTTGGAAACACACGTTGACATCAGCTGGGGCCAACGCCGGTTGCCATGGTAACCTGGTTGGTTTTCACTCAGCAGAAGTAATTTAAAAGGCCATAGAGATGTTGTTGTTTCTAAATGGATCTCAGCAGAATCAGAGACTTGACCTAGCTGCTACTGGAGAGGTGTTTAAAAACGACTACAGAATCCATATGAAGTTGAAGTCGGATGTTTACATACACTTAGGTTGAAGTCATTAAAACTCATTTTTCAACCACTCCACAGATTTCATGTTAACAAACTATAGTTTTGGCAAGTTGGTTAGGACATCTACTTAGTGCATGACACAAGTATTTCTTCCAACAATTGTTTAAAGACTTATAATTCACTATATCACAATTCCAGTGGGTCAGAAGTTTACATACCCTAAGTTGACTGTGCCTTTAAACAGCTTGGAAAATTCCAGAAAATGATGTCATGGCTTTAGAAGCTTCTGATAGGCTAATTGACATAATTTGAGTCAATTGGAGGTGTACCTGTGGATGTATTTCAAGGCCTACCTTCAAACTCTGTGCCTCTTTGCTCGACATCATGGGAAAATCAAAAGAAATCAGCCAAGACCTCAGAAAAAAAAATTGGGAGCAATTTCCAAACGCCTGAAGGTACCACGTTCATCTGTACAAACAATAGTATGCAAGTATAAAGACCATGGGACCACACAGCCGTCATACCGCTCAGGAAGGAGAAAATCAATCCCAGAACAACAGCAAAGGACCTTGTGAAGATGCTGGAGGAAACAGGTACAAAAGTATCTATATCCACAGTAAAACGAGTCCTATATCGACATAACCTGAAAGACCGCTCAGCAAAGAAGAAGCAACTGCTCCAAAACAGCCATAAAAAAGCCAGACTATGGTTTGCAACTGCACATGGGGACAAAGATCGTACTTTTTGGAGAAATGTCCTCTGGTCTGATGAAACAAAAATAGAACTGTTTGGCCATAATGACCATCGTTATGTTTGGAGGAAAAAGGGGGAGGCTTGCAAGCCGAAGAACACCATCCCAACCGTTAAGTACGGGGGTGGCAGCATCATGTTGTTGGGGTGCTTTGCTGCAGGAGGGACTGGTGCACTTGTATACTCTGTATATAATCTCTATTGTGTTATTGACTGTACGTTTGTCTATTCCCATGTGTAACTCTGTTGTTGTTTTTGTCGCACTGCTTTGCTTTGTCTTGGCCAGGTTGCAGTTGTAAAAGAGAACTTGTTCTCAACTGACCTACCTGGTTAAATAAAAGGTGAAATAAAAAAATTAATAAAAAAACTTCACAAAATAGATGGCATCATGAGGAAGGAAAATGATGTGGATATATTGAAGCAACATCTCAAGACATCAGTCAGGAAGTTAAAGCTTGGTCGCAAATGGGTCTTCCAAATGGACAATGACCCCAAGCATACTTCCAAAGTTGTGGCAAAATGGCTTAAGGACAACAAACTCAAGGTATTGCAGTGGCCATCACAAAGCCCTGACCTCAATCCTATAGAACATTTGTGGGCAGAATTGAAAAAGCATGTGCGAACAAGGAGGCCTACAAACCTGACTCGGTTACACCGGTTCTGTCAGGTTTGGGCCCAAATTCACCCAAGTTATTGTGGAAAGCTTGTGGAAGGCTACCCGAAACGTTTGACCCAAGTTAAACAATTTAAAGGCAATGCTACCAAATACTAATTGAGTGTATGTAAACTTCTGACCCACTGGGAATGTGATGAAAGAAATAAAAGCTGAAATAAATCATTCTCTCTACTATTATTCTGACATTTCACATTCTTAAAATAAAGTGGTGATCCTAACTGACCTAAAACAGGGAATCTTTACTAGGATTAAATGTCAGGAATTGTGAAAAACTGAGTTTAAATGTATTTGGCTAAGGTGTATGTAAACTTCCGACTTCAACTGTAGATACAGCTCTGGGAAAAAAATGAGACTACTGCAAAATTATCAGTTTCTCTGGTTTGACTATTTATAGGTATGTGTTTGGGTAAAATTAAAATCGGTGATGATCCACCAAATATTGATTTCTGAAATCTTAAAACATGAGTATTGTGACAACAATGTGTGTGTGTGTGTATATATATATATTATATAAATTATTTAACTAGGCAAGTCAGTTAACACATTTCTTATTTACAATGACGGCCTACACCGGCCAAACTCTGACGACGCTGGGCCAATTGTGCGCCGCCCTATGGGACTCCCAATCACGGCCGGTTGTGATCCAGTCTGGCAGACCAAACACTATATGAATATTACAAAGCTGATTGAATAATTCAATTCATTTTTTACTCCTCTTACTTGTGTGGATTCATCTGGACAATTTTTGGGGTTGAGAATTGAATTCATGATTAGCCATATTCTAACTAATACCCATAATACACTAATATACTGACTAATACCCATAATACACTAATATACTGACTAATACCCATAATACACTAATATACTAACTAATACCCATAATACACTAATATACTGACTAATACCCATAATACACTAATATACTGACTAATACCCATAATACACTAATATACTAACTAATACAGCTTTGCAAGCGTCACAGCAGCCTGTCCTACTAGCCGATGTAGCAACTCGTGTTCAAGTGAAGCTGACAGGAGCCATGATGAGATAGGAGGTGCTGGATCAGAAGAATACACACATCCTGCCATCACCCTGACAGGTGCTGGTGTGTGTGATGCTTCCGTGTGCTGTGAGAAACGTCAGTGGTGTGTGTCAGAGTGGTGTGTGTCAGAGTGGTGTGTGTCAGAGTGGTGTGTGTCAGAGTGGTGTGTGTTCTTGATAGCGTGTTTTTGGGAGCCGTTTACACTTTGCTTCTTAATATAAATCCACTAGCATTCTACTATAATTACACTATCAGTTTGTGTTTCTAACACCTGCAAATGCTAGTTTGTATTTTATTAGCAATTTGGGCCTATATCTTGTTAGCAACTAGCGCCTACAGCTAATCGCTAGTTAGCTGGTTAGCTAATAAATATAATGAGTCATGCAAACGTAACTAGCAATTTTTTTTAAAATCTACCTTTATTTAACTAGGCAAGTCAGTTAAGAACAAATGTTTATTTATGATGGCGGCCTACCTACAGGGTCAGCCCCTGGAGCAAATTAGGGTTTAAAATCAAATTCTGAATTTGATGAATATTCTGAAAATTATTTTTGGTTGAAGTTGAATACAACAGTACAAAACAAACAATCAGAACGGAGAAAGACCTATTGAAATCACCTAGAACATACAGTATGTGTTCCACCCTAGGATCACGCACTTATCATAAAGCACATTTAGAACTTTAAGTATTGAAAAACATAAAATACCACCATACCGTCCATCTTTTTTTTTTTACAAATAGCGTGATATGATATTTAGGCCATATCGCCCAACCCTAATAGCACGCTACTTAAGAAAAAAACACTTAGAACCACATACAGACCCCATCAGAGCCCTTTGCTGAAGGCCTTAGTCGAAACAAAGCACAGACAATACAGACCCTCGGACAGCCTTCCAGTGAAGGACAAACCCAACAGCTTACAACCCAGCCGCTGCCCCACCAGGTGGGGTGATGTGGGGTCAGGCTGTGACAACATGCCAGGTGCTTACAGGGCCATTAAAACAATGATTCAGCTGAATACCGTCCGGGGCACATGAGTTAAACCACACCAGACCAGGAGGGAGTAGCTCAGCTCAGTTCAGGGTGACTTTGGCAGCAGACACTTAGCCTCATACCATACAGTACTGGACTGGACTGCTCTTCGATAATTAGCATGAGAAAGATATGAGTTGGCTACAGCACATGGTATCAGACGTTAGAAGGTAGGACATGACTTCCTGTCAATTAAATGATATTGATGCTCTCAACACGTTTACACAACAATAGAGGATTGCCTTGGACCTCACGAAACGATATTATCACGATACTTTGGTGCCAATATGATATGTATTGCGATTCTAATGATATTTATTGCGATTTGATGTTCCCAACATATTTCTCGCTGTATGTCTGCTGCAGAAAGCTGATGTTTGGCGCAGGTACAGCTGACTAGCGCTAGCTAACACTACCTTATAAATAGTATCAATCTAAAATCATCCAAAAATAATATTGCGATATTCAGTTATTGTTTGAGCAAATCTTATGCGTAAACTGTAACAAAACAATGTGCGATGCAAGACTAAATACTGGAAAGCTTTCCAACAACAAATGTTTTGACTGGTGTAGTCAGTCAGCTGTGTTGTGTTTTGTATGCTGCTGTGGAGGCAAGTCAAACTGAATAGAGCCTTTCTCTAGAGAGCCTTTCCTTCCTTACATTTTATTGGCAAGCTGTTTTCAGAGTAAAAAGAAGGACCCACACCTAATTGACCCACAGTCAGTGCTCTCTGTCTCTACATTAGACCCACACCTGCTACGTATTCTACCCATGACGCAGAATCAATGTTAAATCACTCACCTAACAGAATTACATTCAAGGTATATTACTATTTAATAAAGAACAGGTGGTGAACATTATGAGGATACATTTAATCTTAAAACAGATACGACATCAATCTATATAGTAGAGTTTTGCTAATGGAGGTGCTACAGAATGCAGCAGTAGAGAGTAAATATGATGTGGAGGCCCAGTAATAGAAAACTGAACAGACATGACAGTGGGAATTAAAAACCTTTTAGAGCAAACCGAAGTAGCCAGACAGTAAGCATACTGGGTAATGACAGGGAGAAGGAAAAGCAAGCACAGCCATGGACTCTTCCTTTGTTTAAACAAGGTGCTGATGGGAAATAAAACAGACATCCTGCCCTGGCTGAGAAACATTACCACACTGTGAACGAGCTGGGAAGAAGAATTCCTTTAGCAGCGCAAAGTCCGCTAAATCCAAGCATGTGTTAAAGACACAACAACTCAGTAGTCAGTGAGCAGGAGGGGGAGGACGGAAGCACAAACTGAGAAGTAGCCTAACAGATGTTATGCACATATAATACTGGTGAATACCTAAGCTATATATTACATAATGATTTATCTCTGTAGATTACAGTATGTCTCAAATAAGATCCAACTGGCTGCTCTGTATTCACCACAAGCTTGTCTCTCAGAAACGCATGCGGACATCAGCAATTTTATCCCGACACTGACATGCAAGAGATCCTCTCTATAAGCCTCTCAGGAGACCAGGCCGGGATGAAGGCATCTGATACTGAAACAACAACGCATAGAGAACACTTGCATCTCTATGGTAACACAGATCAACCTGAAAGCCACCTGCTGATCCCACTGGGACATTCTAGAACATAGAAATAGAATGAATTATATTTCTATGGGACTGCAGCTGTTGGTGCAAATGATTCTAAAATAACTGCCTCACCTACATAGATTCCTTAGGTTTATCCCGTTGTCCTAGTAAAGAGCAGAAGACATGTTAGATGGATAGCTGGGGATGTGTGCCATTAATTCACTGGCCTGACATTTTAACACTGAGAATGGAGGAGATTTATCTTTGGAGTCGGAAGTTGACAGTTTGACAGTTTTTAACCAATCAAAGCAGCAACTAGGCTAATGCTTCAAACTCTTTTTACTCCCCATTTCCTCCTCCCCCAGACACCTAGATGGCTCTAAACCCTTTTCCTCCTCCCCCAGACACCTGGCTGGTTCTAAACCCTTTTCCTCCTCCCCTAGACACCTGGCTGGCGCTAAACCCTTTTCCTCCTCCCCTAGACACCTGGCTGGCGCTAAACCCTTTTCCTCCTCCCCCAGACACCTGGCTGGCGCTAAACCCTTTTCCTCCTCCCCTAGACACCTGGCTGGCTCTAAACCCTTTTCCACCTCCCCTAGACACCTGGCTGGCTCTAAACATGAAATATAAAAGGTAGGTGTTTTGGGAACTGAATTATTCACAGCCTTAAATGATTAAAAAAACAACATCCTGCCTGTCGGTTTGAGATTCTCTAAAACATTGCCTCATCCAGACATCACATCATCCGATGGTGATGGGTACATCTGGAAGCAGGCAGGCAATATCCCCTTAAGGTAGGCTAATTGGTGAGCTGTCTACATTCACAGTAATAGAATCTCAGATTTTTGGTAAAGCAACATTACCAATCTGGAGACTCTTCCAGAGTTCATCTCAGAGGCGTGTCATGTGTCAACATGACTGACTAACCATGAATGAGCCATGAAGTCTGCTGCTGCATCTGAACACATCTTCTAACTCATCCAATGGCTTGTCTGCTCTTGTCAGTAAGACTGAAAGACAGGAGGGAGAGGAGCAACAACTATATTCACCCCAGACTGGTTTATAAATACATTCCATTAAACTTGGTAGAACCACCATCATAGACCAGCCCTACACCATGACACCAATGAAGCATTAAGACAGACAGAGAGCTAAATTAATGGCCTCCCTATTCAATCAGTGGTTTCCTAATGAGGTCAGTTGAACTGCTCTGCTGGCACCACCAGGCCCCTTTGAGACCAATAAAAGGTCTTGAGTCTGTTTAGATGTACTCTGTAATGGGCCATTTCCTATGAGCCATATTTGGAAGTCTTGTTGGTTTGTATCAGATGCAGGAATTACTTAGCGTCTGTGTGCTGTGCTTCTTCTCTCTCAATATGAGCCATCTCTTGAAGTCTGGTTGGCTCAGTTTGTAGATATATTCAATGAAGTAATTTCTTCCACTTCTACTGTCAAAACGTCAGTGATGCTCAAAAAACTAAACCGACACCTTAGTGGGCTGTAGCTACAGTTGACGGCTAAAAATACAGTTCTAATACTGTGATAACAGCTTATGATGCGCTGCACAGAGCTGTTAACTGTCAGTTATCACCCTCCCCTGGAGGTCCTGCAAGCCCACTTCCCAAATGGCACCCTTTGCCACTATAGGGAAGTCTAAGCACCATTGATTGATCACAGTGAGGGACAAAGACACTGCTGCTGATGAAACGTGTTTGCAACGCTCCCATTTTACACGCCTGAATTTCTTTGATAAGAAAAATTCCCCCTTGTTTAAATTCCAAGGTGGATGGTGGTTGTGTGTGTGTGTGTGTGTGTGTGTGTGTGTGTGTGTGTGTGTGTGTGTGTGTGTGTGTGTGTGTGTGTGTGTGTGTGTGTGTGTGAGAGTGCTATTTCACCATAGCTCATTTTGAATTGGGAGACTCCCCAGTCGTCTGAGCTGAGTGGGTCCATTATTACACCGGTGATGATGAGAGATGGGAGAGGCGTTATGTTAATGTAGCTAGTGTTTTTAATAGACAGGGTTTAGATAAATTACTTTAATTTGGAAGGGTTAAATAGATGTCTGGGAGGATTGGGGGGGTGGAAGGGTTAAATAGGTGTCTGGAACCACTATGGGAACCACTAGGTGAACCACAAGGTAAACCACTATGGGATATATATATACAATTTATTTATTTATTTGTATATACAGTATATGTATATATATACACAAACACACAGTGCATTCGTAAAGTATTCAGACCTGTTTACTTTTTCCACATTTAGTTACGTTACAGCCTTATTCTAAATAGTTTCTCCCCCTCATCAATCTACACACAATAACCCATAATGACAAAATTAAAAACTGTTTCTTTTTTTTACATTTTTGTAAATAACACATTTACATAAGTATTCAGACCCTTTACTCCTTTGGCAGTGATTACAGCATTGACTCTTCTTGGGAATGACGCTACAAGCTTGGCACACCTGCATTTGGGGAGTTTCTCCCATTCTTCTCTGCAGATCCTCTCAAGCTCTGTCAGGTTAGATGGGGAGCGTTGCTCCACAGATATTTACAGGTCTCTCCAGAGATGTTCAAGTCCGGGCTCTGGCTGGGCAACTCAAGGACATTCAGAGACTTGTCCCGAAGCCACTCCTGTGTTGTCTTGGCTGTGTGTTTATTGGTCTCCCAGTCCCTGACACTGAAAAAGATTTACACAGCATGATGTTGCCACTACCATGCTTCTACCATGCCAGGTTTCCTCCAGACGTGACACTTGGCATTCAGGCCAAAGAGGTCAATCTTGGTTTCATCAGACCAGAGAATCTTCTTTCTCATGGTCTGAGAGTCTTTAGGTGCCTTTTGGCAAACTCCAAGCAGGCTGTCATGTGTCCTTCTGAAAGTTTCTCCCATCTCCACAGAGGAACTCTGGATCTCTGTCTGAGTGACTATCGGGTTATTAGTCGATTGCTCAGATGGAGGCCACTGTGTTCTTGGGGATCATCAATGCTGCAGACATTTTTTGGTACCCTTCCCCAGATCTGTGCCTCGACACAATCCTGTCTCGGAGCTCTACGGACAATTCCTTCGACCTCATGGCTTGGTTTTTGCTCTGACATGCACTGTCAACTGTGGGACCTTATTGTCATGACTTGGGGTTAAACATGTCATGTGATGGAGGATGGGGGGGGGTTGAGTGGATTGAGGTGGTGGAAGGGGAGGTTTTGACACCTTTAATGGCAGAAGACAATCAGACCCTCTTTTCCCCCACAGGAAAAGAGAAGAGCCCAAGTTTTATGATCCTTTGTTCTTAGACTAAAACTTTATACCCATGAAACAAGACATTGGAATATGGTTACTTTTATCCAAAATTGAGAAAATTAGGACTGTTGGCATATGAATATGAATGTCGATTCTGTGATATCATTAAAAGTTAAATGAAGATGTGATGACGAAAACATTATACCTTTAAGTGTTCATACTGTGTACCTGATGTTTAGATCCTGTATGTTTCGTAGAAAATATCCAGATTAAAGAGAATGTTTTTGTGACGATAAGACTGTGATTTTAGCTGTTTAAACGAGATCATAGTAAATCGTAATGCCTTGCTTGCCCAAGCTACACGAGGTTCCAAGAAAGGAACTCTGAACCATCAATGCTACGGTTGACGACTGTATCTAAGAAGGTGAATTCGAGCAGAACCACACATTTATTCTCTAAGTCATCGCTTGTCTAGACTGATTTCATCCCCACGCTGTGGGAGTATCTACACGGTTGATTAGTCGTCTTCAGGAACAAGTTCTAGGAGGCAGACAATGAAAGGAAAGGACATTGTGACATCTTGTGGACAATCAGAGACATATACCAGAGAACCGGAGACCAGACCACCTGAAGTGGGCCAACAGAGATAATCATCGAAGACCTTCAACAAAGTAAATACATGCATTACATTTCGACCCATAAAGCGGCAGTGCGGGCAAGGTATTAGGGCTAACTAAGGTATTAGGGCTAACTAAGGTATTAGGGCTAACTAAGGTATTAGGGCTAACTAAGGTATTAGGGCTAACTAAGGTATTAGGGCTAACTAAGGTATTAGGGCTAAATAAGGTATTAGGGCTAAATAAGGTATTAGGGCTAAATAAGGTATTAGGGCTAAATAAGGTATTAGGGCTAAATAAGCATAGTCTCCAAATGTATTGAAGGGTGTTTCTCTTCTATTTCTATTTGCTTTCTCTTCTTAGATATCTTTCTCTCTCTCGCTCTCTCTACCTCCCTCTACCTCTCTCTCTCTCTCTCTCTCTCTCTCGCTCTCTCTACCTCCATGGTGTTTAACAAGTTTCATATTGTGTTGGTCTGCTAGGGACCCGTTATCATATTAAGTTTCATTGTATGAAAACCATATTCTATAACACATTACTGTGTGTATCCTGTATTATCATTTAGTTAGTAAATAAATAATTAAACCAATTTGTGTATTACGGAAGGATTAGTTTGGCTGAGGTTTGTGTAGATTTACGGGTTCTACGACATTTAGAAAGAGATTCGGCAGTCTATCGGCAGTTGTTGAATCAACATTGCATTTCTTTGTTGAAATGACGTGGAAACAATGTGATGACATTGAATGAAGGTGGATAACTGATTGGATTTGCCTAAGGTAATTTTGTCTTTTTTTCCACCAAACATTGAACCTAAATCCAATGACATGGTGATATGTTTTGTGGATTTCATGTTGAATTCACGTTAGTTGACAACTCAACCAAATGTAAATGACGCCTGTGCCCAGTGGGTAGCTAGTCTTAGACACAGTATCTCACAAAGAGGGTGTGGAAACAAAGATCCAGAGAATGAAAACGACATGATCTAATAAAAATAATAACACATTGGCACTTTTATTTGTCCTATTTCACACATGTACACGTGTGTGTCTGTCTGCTGAGGTTAGTCTGTTTGTGGATGGGACTGGAGAGTGTCCTCTCCAGTCCCATCCTGTATTTTTAATCGATTCATTGCCGCCAGACAACCTGGCAATGACAGATTAGGGGGTCTCAGCTAGCGTGCTACAGCCTCAGACGAACAAAGAGACCACCCCCCACCACCCCATCTAACACACCCCAAATTTTACACACCACACACACACTCCACGAATAATACTGCTTTTACCCCTAACACACACGCCCAGCACTCCCCTACCCACCCGCCCACTCTACACTACAGGCCAGGCCTCTGTGGATCATACTGTTAATACTGCCCTGAGGCACTCCCCTACCCACCCGCCCACTCTACACTACAGGCCAGGCCTCTGTGGGTCATACTGTTAATACTGCCCTGAGGCACTCCCCTACCCACCCGCCCACTCTACACTACAGGCCAGGCCTCTGTGTGTCATACTGTTAATACTGCCCTGAGGCACTCCCCTACCCACCTGCCCACTCTACACTACAGGACAGGCCTCTGTGGGTCATACTGTTAATACTGCCCTGAGGCACTCCCCTACCCACCTAGCCACTCTACACTACAGGACAGGCCTCTGTGGGTCATACTGTTAATACTGCCCTGAGGCACTGGCCAAAATTAGACAGCACAATCTGGATGTGGCCCCCAACGCTGCCTGCCCTCCATATGCTGCTAACGGATGGATCAGAGACACTGAGGTAACCTTACGCTCTCACTTAGCGTAGCCCTGGGTTAAGATTAGTCTAAGTCAAGTGGTTGGGTGATGCTATTGACATGTTGCCACAGGTCGGTCTTCAGATTGTGGGAATTTTTTAAATTGATGAAATTATGTTATGTTTAGTCAAAAACAAGAATTTTGCTTTCATGCTAGCTAGAATGTAATTCTATTCTAGGTACGAATTTGCTACAAATTGACCATGAACGCCAAATCAATCATGTGACATCTCCAACCCCATCCTCCGACCTGATGTAAGGTGACCTCCTCTCATCTCCATCCATAGTAATATGTTTCACCTGCCCTTTACAAAGCGTGGCAGGTGGCAAATTGCTAAGTTGGCAGCTTGTCGACCCATTATCTTAACAAATCTCCCCTCTATTAAAGTTCCGGAGGTCATCTCTGATTTAACCCCCGATAACCTTTCTGCTCATTGGCCTTCCAGCAACAACCTTTACATTCATTGGCCTAACAGCAACAGTATAGTGATTAAGACTCAGGCTGGTTGGTGGGTCTGCCGCTGGCCTCCGCATCATAATCAGATCATAGATTACGCATAAATACATAACATTTATCACAGCCAGGGTCTTGTGTGTGTGTGTCTGTTAATGTGTTTTTGAGGCTAATGAGGTGTCATACATGCAGACGACGTTGTCTGGCCTTTTAAAAAGTCAAAACATGGTGGAAACAAAGGGTCACCAAATTATTCCATTTAGTGCGGTGTCAGCACAAAATGGGGTTCTGTCTGCACTGTCGTAGCCTAGAGATGATTGGTCTCTCCTCCCTCCACCCCTCGATCCTCCATCAGAGCCTAAACCCTGACTGCTTCAAAAGGATATGAAGCCTTAATCTCGTCAAACAGAATTGCATATTGCATTTGCACATCACCCCCACCATCACCCCGTCCATCACCACCACAACCACGGGTAAATAGTAAATATGCCTACTACCTCAAATGAAGTGTGTAAAATGTACTCACAGTAACCACATTATTACCATAACACGCATGGACAGATCATCCATCTAGTTTCATCTACCAGACAGACGGGGCAGGGCTGTCCACCTCAAGGTAAAACATATCCAACGTTACACCAGGCAGAATAATACATTAACACATCCAACCAGCCCAGGACGGCCCAGTGCTTACCTCTCTCTATGTCCCAGAATGAATCACTCCATCACTGTCATCACTAAAACATTAAGCTAACTCCCCTCTCAATATAATCCTCTGGCCCTCACCATGCTACCAACTGGTTGGGCTATATCAGGTTGAAAAATGTATTTTCATGTGTGTTAATTTGACATATTCAACTAGGTTTTATCAGCTGGGAGAGTGATCGAGGAGTGAAAAAGACAGAGCGGTAGGAAGGGAGAGGGAAAAGGGGGAGTGTGAAGAGTAGGTGAAGAAAGAGAGAGATGCTCTGATGTTATTTCATGAGTGGAAGGACTCTGTCTCTAGGTCGTTGTTCAATGATGGAGGACATGCCATGGACCAGGGAATCAAGACCATCCAACACATTATGAATGAGCATTAAAGATCAACCGCAGGGAGAGGAGAAGATGACAGTGTGTAGAATGTTCCTGAGGCAGGGAGAGGAGAAGATGACAGTGTGTAGAATGTTCCTGAGGCAGGGAGAGGAGAAGATGACAGTGTGTAGAGGTGTAGAATGTTCCTGAAACAGGGAGAGGAGAAGATGACAGTGTGTAGAGGTGTAGAATGTTCCTGAGGCAGGGAGAGGAGAAGATGACAGTGTGTAGAGGTGTATAATGTTCTTGAGGCAGGGAGAGGAGAAGATGACAGTGTGTAGAGGTGTAGAATGTTCCTGAAACAGGGAGAGGAGAAGATGACAGTGTGTAGAGGTGTAGAATGTTCCTGAGGCAGGGAGAGGAGAAGATGACAGTGTGTAGAGGTGTATAATGTTCTTGAGGCAGGGAGAGGAGAAGATGACAGTGTGTAGAGGTGTAGAATGTTCTTGAGGCAGGGAGAGGAGAAGATGACAGTGTGTAGAGGTGTAGAATGTTCCTGAAGCAGGGAGAGGAGAAGATGACAGTGTATAGAGGTGTAGAATGTTCCTGAGGCAGGGAGAGGAGAAGATGACAGTGTGTAGAATGTTCCTGAGGCAGGGAGAGGAGAAGATGACAGTGTGTAGAGGTGTAGAATGTTCCTGAGGCAGGGAGAGGAGAAGATGACAGTGTGTAGAGGTGTAGAATGTTCCTGAGGCAGGGAGAGGAGAAGATGACAGTGTGTAGAATGTTCCTGAGGCAGGGAGAGGAGAAGATGACAGTGTGTAGAGGTGTAGAATGTTCCTGAGGCAGGGAGAGGAGAAGATGACAGTGTGTAGAGGTGTAGAATGTTCTTGAGGCAGGGTCCCTGAAGCATATTCAGCCTAGCTGAGAGGCAGGGAGGAGCAGCCAGGATCATTAATCTGAGACAGGCTAGACAGGGCCTTGTAGAGGACAGGAGGGAACAGCTCCTTTACTGTGTCAATACCATAACATTCCTATCTCTTTAATAACATACTGGTGTAAGGTAACACCAGGGGCGGCAGGTAGGTTAGTGGTTAGAGTGTTGGGCCCGTAACCTGAACAAGGCAGTTAACCCACTGTTCCTAGGCCGTTGTTGTAAATAAGAATTTGTTCTTAACTGACTTGCCTAGTAAAATAAATAAATAAACAATATAGGGCACACACCTATAATAACAGCAAAACAGTGCTGTGCAATAATACAATGACGCCCAGATAATATCAAACCTCCAGCAGCCTCACCGCCAGCCCCCAAACCCTCCAGCAGCCTCCCCCCCAGCCCCCAAACCCTCCAGCAGCCTCACCACCCCAGCCCCTAAACCCTCCAGCAGCCTCACCCCCCCAGCCCCCAAACCCTCCAGCAGCCTCACCCCCCCAGCCCCCAAACCCTCCAGCAGCCTCACCCCCCCAGCCCCCAAACCCTCCAGCAGCCTCACCCTCCCAGCCCCCAAACCCTCCAGCAGCGTCACCCTCCAGCCCCCAAACCCTCCAGCAGTGATTCTCATTGTGTAAGAGACTAGCAGTAATCATAGGTTCTATCTTGCTGAGCTTCCAGAGGGCAGGGTCCAATGTCACACTGAGGGAAGGGAGTCAAACCTCAGAGGAACAGAGGAGAAGGTGACCGACCAACTGTCTTGGATCCCAGACATTGAGCAACAAATAACAATTCTAAATGAGATCAATGTTAAAAGCACAATGCATAGCCTATAGCCGGCCTACCGTTGACTATCAGCACATCACCCACCACTTTGCAATGTGAGATTGAGGCAGTATAATTGTTTGCAACATGAACGTTTTACTTCACTTCAAATAATGAGGCATGTCTTACCTTGCTTCAAAGTAGCCTTGCAAAAATCCATCCATAGAAACCTGAAGGTAATTATTTTATAGACTTCCTCGTGGCATTAACCAGCATTTCTCTTCTGTTCTATAACATTCCTATCTCTTTAATAACATACTGGTGTAAGGTAACACCAGGGGCGGCAGGTAGGTTAGTGGTTAGAGTGTTGGGCCCGTAACCTGAACAAGGCAGTTAACCCACTGTTCCTAGGCCGTTGTTGTAAATAAGAATTTGTTCTTAACTGACTTGCCTAGTAAAATAAATAAATAAACAATATAGGGCACACACCTATAATAACAGCAAAACAGTGCTGTGCAATAATACAATGACGCCCAGATAATATCAAACCTCCAGCAGCCTCACCGCCAGCCCCCAAACCCTCCAGCAGCCTCCCCCCCAGCCCCCAAACCCTCCAGCAGCCTCACCACCCCAGCCCCTAAACCCTCCAGCAGCCTCACCCCCCCAGCCCCCAAACCCTCCAGCAGCCTCACCACCCCAGCCCCTAAACCCTCCAGCAGCCTCACCCCCCCAGCCCCCAAACCCTCCAGCAGCCTCACCCTCCCAGCCCCCAAACCCTCCAGCAGCGTCACCCTCCAGCCCCCAAACCCTCCAGCAGTGATTCTCATTGTGTAAGAGACTAGCAGTAATCATAGGTTCTATCTTGCTGAGCTTCCAGAGGGCAGGGTCCAATGTCACACTGAGGGAAGGGAGTCAAACCTCAGAGGAACAGAGGAGAAGGTGACCGACCAACTGTCTTGGATCCCAGACATTGAGCAACAAATAACAATTCTAAATGAGATCAATGTTAAAAGCACAATGCATAGCCTATAGCCGGCCTACCGTTGACTATCAGCACATCACCCACCACTTTGCAATGTGAGATTGAGGCAGTATAATTGTTTGCAACATGAACGTTTTACTTCACTTCAAATAATGAGGCATGTCTTACCTTGCTTCAAAGTAGCCTTGCAAAAATCCATCCATAGAAACCTGAAGGTAATTATTTTATAGACTTCCTCGTGGCATTAACCAGCATTTCTCTTCTGTTCTATTGGTTTTCATCTCAACTTTCATTCGTTGTCCACAAGCCCAAGACACAATCCTAGTCATATTATCAACCCATCCTAGTGGTTGAATCCTAGTCATATTATCAACCCATCCTAGTGGTTGAATCCTAGTCATATTATCAACCCATCCTAGTGGTTGAATCCTAGTCATATTATCAACCCATCCTAGTGGTTGAATCCTAGTCATATTATCAACCCATCCTAGTGGTTGAATCCTAGTCATATTATCAACCCATCCTAGTGGTTGAATCCTAGTCATATTATCAACCCATCCTAGTGGTTGAATCCTAGTCATATTATCAACCCATCCTAGTGGTTGAATCCTAGTCATATTATCAACCCATCCTAGTGGTTGAATCCTAGTCATATTATCAACCCATCCTAGTGGTTGTATCTTTAGATTCCCACTCTTTATAAGTTTCTAACAGAGATTTCCATCTCTGTCACATATGGAACTGCTCACATTAGGTGCGCAGTTCAGAACATTTTTCTGCGAATTGCGTTTGGGCAAATGTTTGAAAATTCAATGTTATTAGCTGCTTCATTACTACAGGCATGTTCAATAACAGGCTATAGCATTTGTAAGACGATAGGCTTGTTATTGTTGCATGTTTCCATGCTCTTAATGGAAAATGTCAGGTCCTTGTATGCATGCATAGTACCAGAGAGAGAGGTTTCACTCTGGACAAAATCTGGCCAAAATAAGTCCAATGCGTTCCCGTCTTCGGACGACTCCCATTATCAGGGAGGAAACATAAGCATCTTGTCATTATATACAGATCTCTGACAGTATTTTACTGTTAGAAACAAAAACAACCCAGATTGAAGTAGGTGACATTACTAAGGCATGTGATGACGTTGATGAGGAGGAGAAACCATCTCAGCTGTATCCTGCTAGTCGTCCCTGACCTTTCTACAGCAGCCACAGTCAGTAAATTCCTATTGCTGCAGAGTAACACCAGTCCCATTTCATTAACCAATCTGGGGTCTGGGCTGGGTGTGGCTGGCTAGCAGCCCTCCAGACACACCAACGCCGATACAGGCAAACACACACACACACAGACACAGACATTATCAGTGTCTAGGCCTGGCTAGCACCTAGCACCCCTCCAGACAGACAGACAGATGTTGTGGCTGTGATGTGGTGAGGGAGCCAGACCAAACACACTTCTCCCCTGATCAATTATTCAACTGGCTAACATCCCCCCCCCCCCCCCCCCCCACACACACACCACCTGTTATTTTGTTCCAGACAAAAGGTCTGATGTTGTTGCAAAGTCACCAAAACATCACCATATGTGCAAGGGAAAGGCCAAGCAGACAAATGGCTCGGTAACTCATTAATTATGAGGCAGAACCATGTGTATGTGTGTGTAGGATTTATGACACTAGGAAACAGAAAGTTTGTACCTTTCTGCTGGGGGTGAATGGTGTGTGTGTTGGGTTTCCACAGTTTGTACCTTTCTGCTGGGGGTGAATGGTGTGTGTGTTGGGTTTCCACAGTTTGTACCTTTCTGCTGGGGGTGAATGGTGTGTGTGTTGGGTTTCCACAGTTTGTACCTTTTTGCTGGGGGTGAATGGTGTGTGTGTTGGGTTTCCACAGTTTGTACCTTTCTGCTGGGGGTGAATGGTGTGTGTGTTGGGTTTCCACAGTTTGTACCTTTCTGCTGGGGGTGAATGGTGTGTGTGTTGGGTTTCCACAGTTTGTACCTTTCTGCTGGGGGTGAATGTTGTGTGTGTTGGGTTTCCACAGTTTGTACCTTTCTGCTGGGGGTGAATGGTGTGTGTTGGGTTTCTGCAGTTTGTACCTTTCTGCTGGGGGTGAATGGTGTGTGTGTTAGCAATGTTCTGATATGTGCAGAGTGACTGCAAACAGGTGACCTGGAATGTGACCTAAGCATTATGGGATGAGCCTACAAAGAGGAGACTGTGAGAGGACTGGTGGATAGACAACATACTCTTCTTTAAAAACGGTGGGGAATAATCACTGTCTGTTGGAGAGAATAGAAAGATATATTAGCCTTTCATGTCTCTGTATAGCCTGCCAGCCCCACCAACACCTACAGGCTCCAGCCATGAATCACATTGGAGATTGTGTGGGACGGTTAGTCTAAAAAGATGCATCTCCCTCCAGCTACACAACAACCCAAAGCCTCCAAATCAAGACAAACATTTCCTTTCCCCTGATGTTTTGAAGGCAGTGAATTATCTGATAAGGGGTTTCTAATTGCAGGAAGAGGACAGGACAGCACGTATGAAGATACATACTTATCTGAAGAGCCACCAGGCTAGAGGCTAGGGTTATGGAATAAACAAACCATCAAATTTTGCAACTCTGCCTAGAAGGCCAGTATCCCGGAGTCGCCTCTTCACTGTTGACGTTAAACCTGGTGTGTTGCAGGTACTATTTAATGAAGCTGCCAGTTGAGGGCTTCTCAAACTGTTTCTCAAACTAGACACTCTAATGTACTTGTCCTCTTGCTCAGTTGTGCACCAGGGCCTCCCACTCCTCTTTCTATTCTGGTTAAAGCCAGGCAGAAGAAGGGAGTAGTACATAGCGTTGTACGAGATCTTCAGTTTCTTGGCAATTTCTCGCATGGAATAGCCTTCATTTCTCAGAACAAGAATAGACTGACGAGTTTCAGAAGAAAGTTACTTGTTTCTGGCCATTTAGAGCTTGTAATCGAAACCACAAATGCTGATGCTCCAGATACTCAACTAGTCTAAAGAAGGCCAGTTTGATTGTTTCTTTAATCAGCACAACAGTTTTCAGCTGTGCTAACATAATTGCAAAAGGGTTTTCTAATGATCAATTAGCCTTTTAAAATGATAAACTTGGATTAGCTAACACAACGTGCCGTTGGAACACAGGCGTGATGGTTGCTGATAATGGGCCTCTGTACGCCTATGTAGATATTCCATTAAAAATCAACCGTTTCCAGCTACATTATCATTTAAAAAAAATAGATTTCTCAGTGACCCCAAACTTTTGAACGGTAGTGTACAGTCATGGCCAAAAGTTGAGAATGACACAAGTATTGGTCTCCACAAGGTTTGCTGCCTCAGTGTTGATGATGGCAATTTGCATATACTCCAGAATGTCATGAAGAGTGATCAGATGAATTGCAATTAATTGCAAAGTCCCTCTTTGCCATGAAAATGAACTTGATTGTCACATTAACACAGGTGAGAGTGTTGACGAGGACAAGGCTGGAGATCACTCTGTCATGCTGATTGAGTCAGAATAACAGACTGGAAGCTTTAAAAGGAGGGTGGTGCTTGAAATCATTGTTCTTCCTCTGTCAACCATGGTTACCTGCAAGGAAACACGTGCCGTCATCATTGCTTTGCACAAAAACGGCTTCACAGGCAAGGATATTGCTGCTGGTAAGATTGCACCTAAATCAACCATTTATTGGATCATCAAGAACTTCAAGGAGAGAGGTTCAATTGTTGTGAAGAAGGTGTCAGGGCGCCCAAGAAAGTCCAGCAAGCGCCAGGACCGTCTCCTAAAGTTGATTCAGCTGCGGGATCGGGCACCATCAGTGCAGAGCTTGCTCAGGAATGGCAGCAGGCAGGTGTGAGTGCATCTGCACGCACAGTGAGGCGAAGACTTTTGGAGGATGGCCTGGTGTCAAGAAGGGCAGCAAAGAAGCCACTTCTCTCCAGGAAAAATAAACTGAATATCATTGTCAATGAAAGCCTTTGACACGTTGACACTGGAATACTTGTAATTATACTTCAGTGTACCATAGTAACTACTGACATAAAGATCTAAGAACACTGAAGCAGCAAACTTTGTGGAGACCAATACCTGTGTAATTCTCAAAACCTTTGGCCACGACTGTGTACACACACACACACACACACACACAAACACACACACACACACACACACACACACACACACACATATATATATACATGTTTTTTCTGAGGTCTTGGCTGATTTTCTTTTGATTTTCCCATGATGTCGACTCAAATGATGTCAATTAGCCTATCAGAAGCTTCTAAAGCCATGACATCATTTTCTGGCATTTTCCAAGCTGTTTAAAGGCACAGTCAATTTAGTGTATGTAAACTTCTGACCCACTGGAATTGTGATATAGTGAATTATAAGTTAAATAATCTGTCTGTAAACAATTGTTGGAAGAATTACTTGTGTCATGCACAAAGTAGATGTCCTAACCGACTTGCCAAAACTATAGTTTGTTAACATGAAATCTGTGGAGTGGTTGAAAAATTAGTTTTAATGACTTCAACCTAAGTGTATGTAAACGTCTGACTTCAACTGTATATATATATATATGTAAAAAAGTTGACACACCTACTCAATCAAGGGTTTTTGAAATAACACATAAGGAATCATGTGTAACCAAAAAAACGTTAAACAAATATATGTAACTGTTTAAGGGCTATTTGAGCAAGGAGATTGATGGAGTGCTGCATCAGATAACTTGGCCTCCACAATCAACCGACCTCATCCCAATTGAGATGTTTTGGGATGAGTTGAAGGAAAAGCAGCCAACAAGTGCTCAGCATATGTAGGAACTCCTTCAAGACTGTTGGAAAAGCATTCCAGGTGAAGCTGGTTGACAGAATGCCAAGAGTGTGCAAAGCTGTCATCAAGGCAAAGGTTGGCTACTTTGAAGAATCTCAAATATAAAATATATTTTGATTTGTTTAACACTATTTTGGTTACTACATGATTCCATTAGTTATTTTATAGTTTTGATGTCTTAACTATTATTCTACAATGTAGAAAATAGTAAAAATAAAGAAAAAAAAGGTCTCCTAACTTTTGACTGGTACTGTATATAGAGTGACTCTCCCATAAATTTGAAGAAAAAAAAAAAAGGATGATTTTTATGCCATATCGTCCAGCCCTAATTTCATGTGTAACTTCATTCCATTCTGTGATTAAGCTTTTCCTCAGCACTATATTCTCTATATTCACTGTAGTATATTCACTATATTCACTTGTTTATTCTCATGTGTAACTCTGTGTTGTTGTTTTTGTCGCACTGCTTTGCTTTGTCTTGGCCAGGTCGCAGTTGTAAATGAGAACTTGTTCTCAACTGGCCTACCTGGTTAAATAAAAGGTGAAATATGTGACCGACTGCCTTGATTCGGTCTTATGTAGCAAAATGAAGAGATTCAGAGCTAGAAAATGGTATGTGATACACTACCGTTGAGGAACAATGGGAAAGTAATTTTGCTTTGAAAGTTGATAAACCCACTTTTGAGAAAATGGCACTTGTTTTGGTAAAAAATACTGGAGAACTCTTCTTTGTCTACACCCATTCAGCATCGTTGACACCCCCTTAAGCCTTAGCCCCACCCATCTCTTTAAGGATTCACATCAGGCCATGTGGTAAACACACACTATATCAAATAAATCTATGATTATTTGTCACATGCACAGGATACAGGTGTAAACGGTACAGTGAAGTGGTTACTTGCATATTTGATCATTATTAGATGACGCTTACCTGACACACCTGGCTAACTTGATGGGTCATGTGATAATCTGGCCTAAGTGGAGTCTTTAGTTTAGACATATAGCTAGCTAGGTAATGCCGCTCATGTGAAGTAGTGATGTGCGACATTGGCCTAGCTTTCTGAAACGATTCACATATCCGCTATAATCTTAGAGGAAAACATTGGCTTAAGGTAAGACGTATGTGAGGAAAGCAACAGACAAAATTTCAATCAACGATTAAAAATCAGCTTTTCTATTCAATTTCTACTTTTCTATAGAATTTTCCACCAAAGTGAGCAGCAGAGGAGCACTAGGGAGGGAGTCAGATGGATCAATAGAACAGGCCCACTGAAACGCTGCCAAGCCAGTCCAGAATCCATTTCTCTACTCATTAGTCCCTGGCCCTGAGCTGTGACTGAAGCATCACGACCCAGATGAGAGGAGGGAGGCTTAATCAGATAACATGATTTATTGTGTTCACATGGAAAACGGAGCAGCGTGACCAGGAAGTGGAGAGTTTGACTCTGGCTCTGTTTCTAGGGCTCTGGCTGCTCGCTGCTCCAAAGTGAACATGTATGGTGTCAGATCTAACTATTGTCAATCAAACCAAATCATAATCCCCATGGATTGGTTAATTGATTGATGACTTTAAACGTTTGCGATCCTCATCATATAGATTCAATGATTGTAAAGATGGGGAGAGGTCTGCCCACAATAAAGAGATGCTCTGCTCTTTAGACAGCAAGTCCTGCAGGCTCTAGTTGTATCTTATCTTGATTATTGTCCAGTCATATGGTCAGGTGCTGCAGCTGGTCCAGAACAGAGCTGCACGTCTTGCTCTTCACTGTAATCAGAGGGATGATATTAATACTATGCATGTCAGTCTCTCTTGGCTAAAAGTAGAGGAAAGACTGACTGCATTGCTTCTTGTTTTTTTTATAAGAAACATTGAAAGTGTTGGAAAGTCCAAATTGTTTTCATAGTCAACTTACACACAGCATTGACACACACACTTATCCCACCAGACAAGCCACCAGGGGTCTTTTTACAGGTCCAGAGCAAATTCAAGGAAACATACGGTATTATACAGGGCCATGAATGTATTTTACTCCCTTATAGTGCAAGTGAACGGAAAACTTGGTTTAAAAAAACAACGAGCGCAACACCTCACAGCACAGCGCCTCACAGCACAACGCCTCACAGCACAACGCCTCACAGCACAACGCCTCACAGCACAACGCCTCACAGCACAACGCCTCACAGCACAACGCCTCACAGCACAACACCTCACAGCACAACACCTCTCCCCTATTTGACCTAGATATGTTGTGTGTATGTATTGATATATAGGCTATGTGTGCCATTTTTAAATGTATGTAGTTCTGTCCATGAGTTGTTCTTGTCTATTAATGTTCTGTATTATGTCATGTTTCATGTTCTTTGTGGACCCCATGAAAAGATAGATAGATAGATAGATAGATAGATAGATAGATAGATAGATAGATAGATAGATAGATAGATAGATAGATAGATAGATAGATAGATAGATAGATAGATAGATAGATAGATAGATAGATAGATAGATAGATAGATAGATAGATAGATAGATAGATAGATAGATAGATAGATAGATAGATAGATAGATAGATAGATAGATAGATAGATAGATAGATAGATAGATAGATAGATAGATAGATAGATAGATAGATAGATAGATAGATAGATAGATAGATAGATAGATAGATAGATAGATAGATAGATCCCTGTGGGGAAATTACTTTGTCAAGCAGCTACGAAAAACACAGGGCTGGCGCAAAATGCCAGATACACGATACATGATACATAGTGTGGCAGTATGAAAAAGTATAAAAATACACAAAGTCTGGAGTACAAAAAGCTATAGGCTAGCATCTGGCTGTGTGAAAAAACAATACAAAACCCCAATGATTATTATTTGACCCTGCTGGTCATCTATGAACGTTTGAACATCTTGGAGAAAGATCTGGACTTAATTGCCATGAATTGTTATAAGCTCCACCCGGCCAGCCAGAAGAGGACTGGCCACCCCTCAGAGCCTGGTTCCTCTCTAGGTTGCTTCCTAGGGTCCTGCCTTTCTAGGGAGTTTTTCCTAGCCACCGTGCTTCTACATCCGCATTGCTCGCTGTTTGGGGTTTTAGACTGGGTTTCTGTATAGCACTTTGTGACATTGGCTGATGTAAAAAGGGCTTTATAAATACATTTGACTTGATTTGAAACCCCCCCCAAAATGTATGTTTTATTGTCCCATACACCGGCTAGCTGGCTGCAGTGAGACTGTGAATCATGAACAGTGTCCTGCAGCAGTGAGACTGTGGATCATGAACAGTGTCCTGCAGCAGTGAGACTGTGGATCATGAACAGTGTCCTGCAGCAGTGAGACTGTGGATCATGAACAGTGTCCTGCAGCAGTGAGACTGTGAATCATGAACAGTGTCCTGCAGCAGTGAGACTGTGGATCATGAACAGTGTCCTGCAGCAGTGAGACTGTGGATCATGAACAGTGTCCTGCAGCAGTGAGACTGTGGATCATGAACAGTGTCCTGCAGCAGTGAGACTGTGGATCATGAACAGTGTCCTGCAGCAGTGAGACTGTGAATCATGAAGAGTGTCCTGCAGCAGTGAGACTGTGAATCATGAACAGTGTCCTGCAGCAGTGAGACTGTGGATCATGAACAGTGTCCTGCAGCAGTGAGACTGTGGATCATGAACAGTGTACTGCAGCAGTGAGACTGTGGATCATGAACAGTGTCCTGCAGCAGTGTGGCATTGAGCTAACAGGCCTACTCCACAGCTTTTGAAGCAGGCAGGCGAGACACATTTAGCTGGCTTTAAAAATGGAGCTAGAATATTCTAACACGCAACAGAACAGAACACTTTCACAATGTAACTATGTCTTTGTGTATGGCCGTTAAAAATCAACAAAAACAGATGA
The DNA here is from genome assembly GCA_023634145.1 of Thymallus thymallus. Lineage (NCBI taxonomy): Eukaryota > Metazoa > Chordata > Actinopteri > Salmoniformes > Salmonidae > Thymallus > Thymallus thymallus. The sequence goes on along the minus strand of CM042391.1, from coordinate 41,477,375 downwards.
TACTCACAAAGATATAGCCTAGATATAATACAGAATCTGGAACATATTAACATAATGCATTCATTTCTCTGGAGGTGTACTCTACAGGGAAGTGCTAAACAGGAGCATCATAGATAACCCTAATATGAACAATGGACTGAGAATCCATACACACAGGCTATGCATAAGAAGGGACATTGAAAAACACAAAGAATAGAAGCAGCATTAAAAAAACTGGAATAGAACCCTGCCATGCTCATAAATACATCACAAAGCAGCCAGCTGTTAGGGCTACAGACAGTGGCTGGGCCACACCGCAGGCAGAGCTGAAGGCTGAGATGAAGGCTAAGATGGGAGGAATGACAGATTTAATAGAACGATGTAGAGGGGGAGAGAGAGAGAGGGAGAGGGACACATTCAAGAGAGGGGGGGGGGTTAGATAGAGGGAGAGAGAGAGAGCAATAGAGAGACAAAGAAAGAGAGAGTGAGAGTGATAGAGAGACAAAGAAAGAGAGAGTGAGAGTGATAGAGAGACAAAGAAAGAGAGAGAGAGAGAGTGATAGAGAGACAAAGAAAGAACACCAGAGTCATCAGGTTACTCAGAGACCATAGGTTTATTATGGAGATCCAGAGAAGCATCATCCACATCACCTCACACAATAGACTCCATCCTTCTCCACATCACCTCACACAATAGACTCCATCCTTCTCCACATCACCTCACACAATAGACTCCATCCTTCTCCACATCACCTCACACAATAGACTCCATCCTTCTCCACATCACCTCACACAATAGACTCCATCCTTCTCCACATCACCTCACACAATAGACTCCATCCTTCTCCACATCACCTCACACAATAGACTCCATCCTTCTCCACATCACCTCACACAATAGACTCCATCCTTCTCCACATCACCTCACACAATAGACTCCATCCTTCTCCACATCACCTCACACAATAGACTCCATCCTTCTCCACATCACCTCACACAATAGACTCCATCCTCTCCACTCGCTCCTCCTGTATAATAGGCTGCTATAATGGGAAGGTTGAGATTGAGGTTTATAATGTCCCTTTTCACACTCCCTCCTCTATTAAAATCAAGTTTTATTGGTTGCTAAAAGGGCTATAATGTCCCTTTCCACCCCCCCCCTCTAATAATATCCCTTTTCACACCCCCCTCCTTTAATGTACCCCCCCACATTAATGTCTCTTTTCACCCCCCCCTCTATTAATGTCCCTGTCCCCCCCGTCCCCACCCATTAATTTCTTGTTTCATCTAGGAGTGGGTAAAGGTCCATTGTGTGCCAGCTGTGTTCAATCAGCTGTGTTCAATCAGCTGTGTTCAATCAGCTGTATTCAATCAGTCTACACAAGCCAGACTAATGTCTAACCGCTGGACCACTGAGACCTACGCTGGGCTAGTCTTTAACACACACACACCGTGCAGCTCCACACACACACACACACACACACACACGGCTGGAAATGGTGATGAGGAAAAAGGGGACACATACGGCTGAACCAGAGAATAGACCCTCCCACTCTGAACCAGAGAATAAATAGTGATCTTGAAGACTGAGACCCTCCCAGCTGAACAATACTCAGGGCCCACCCCCTCCCAGCTGAACAATACTCAGGGCCCCCCCCCTCCCAGCTGAACAATACTCAGCCCCCCCCCCCCCAGCTGAACAATACTCAGGGCCCACCCCCCCACTGGGCTGAACAATACTCAGGGCCCACCCCCCCACTGGGCTGAACAATACTCAGGGCCCACCCCCCCTCCCAGCTGAACAATACTCAGCCCCCCCCCCCCCCCCCAGCTGAACAATACTCAGGGCCCACCCCCCCCCCCCACTGGGCTGAACAATACTCAGGGCCCACCCCCCCCCCACTGGGCTGAACAATACTCAGGGCCCACCCCCCCCCCACTGGGCTGAACAATACTCAGGGCCCACCCCCTCCCAGCTGAACAATACTCAGGCCCCCCCCCCAGCTGAACAATACTCAGGGCCCACCCCCCCACTGGGCTGAACAATACTCAGGGCCCACCCCCCCCACTGGGCTGAACAATACTCAGGGCCCACCCCCTCCCAGCTGAACAATACTCAGGGCCCACCCCCCCACTGGGCTGAACAATACTCAGGGCCCACCCCCTCCCAGCTAAACAATACTCAGGGCCCACCCCCCCACTGGGCTGAACAATACTCAGGGCCCACCCCCCCACTGAGCTGAACAATACTCAGGGCCCACCCCCCCCACTGGGCTGAACAATACTCAGGGCCCACCCCCCCTCCCAGCTGAACAATACTCAGGGCCCACCCCCCCACTGGGCTGAACAATATTCAGGGCCCACCCCTCCACTGGGCTGAACAATACTCAGGGCCCACCCCCCCACTGGGCTGAACAATACTCAGGGCCCACCCCCCCACTGGGCTGAAAGGACTAGCAGATCATTGCTAATGCATCATTTAAATGCTCCCTCTCAGCTCCTGTGGCCAGACGGCCATGGTTCCACCACCACGTTGTGTGTGTGCATGCATGCGAGAGAAGCAGTACAACAGGCTTTTAAATACGCATCCCCAAAAAGCTGAGCAGTCTGATTTCATTAGGCTGGTTGGCAACAGCTAGGCAGCATTTCCTTCTAACCCTGGGTGAGAAAATAAGTGCTCCTAACCTATGGTGAATCTCAACAGGGAGAGGAGAGAGGTCATAGTGGGGTCAAGCTGAGGAAGGCGGGGGCATGTCGTACTGACAAAGCTAGTCTCCTATTCGCCTCAGGGGACTCGCATGGCAGACATGTTCAACCCTCACTCTACACACTGCCCGTTTCCATCCCTATCGCTCTCCCTCCCATCCAGTCTCTACCTCCATCCCTCCCTCCCCATCTCTACCTCCATCCCTCCTCACAGTCTCTACCTCCATCCCTCCCTCCATCTCTCCCTCCCAGTCTCTCCCTCCCGGTCTCTACCTCCATCCCTCCCTCCCCGTCTCTACCTCCATCTCTCTCCTTGCCTCGTTCTCTTTCTCTCTTTCGGGGCAGTGACTGAGGCTGTCTTAAAATCAGCACGCATGGAGTGGCCTACCAAGTAACAACTACCTTCATCACCATTAAGTCCCTCATCCTACTAGTAAACACAGTGAAGGTGTTGTGAGTAGAGACCAACTTCCCATATTCATTTTCAATGAAAGTCCATTAAGTGGATCCTATGTTGTCCCACTTAGGCTCTGCAGTGGTGTGAAATGTGGGTTGAGGTCAACTCTGATGCTAAATATAGTAACTGCTACAGAAACAGTTTTTACATCACAGGGCGGCCCGCTATGCTACAGCAGTGGCCCAGCACTGGCCCACATAAAACCAATAACACACCAGCACTCAAAGTGTCAGTTAATTCATTGACAGACGACCTAAACAGAGCTGCCTACGATAGCACTGGCCCACTGGCCAGCACGACAAACTACAGCCAACCTGCGTCAGACTGGCTGTCAGACTGGCTGTCAGACTGGTAGGATCAGATGAGAGGTTCATTGACAACCCAAACATATAGGCTCAACTGCCAATATACTTCTGTAATGTCCTATGCACAGAGCTGCGAGACAACTGGCCCATATAAAACGGCAGGCAACCTGCATCAGACTAGCAATCCGGCTGACAGACCATCCAAGCATGCAACAGCGGTAGCTCAACGCTCTAGTGTCCTTAGAGGAATTTTAACCATTTCAGGGATTCAATAGGTAGAGGGGTTACATGTACACCATCACAACATCCTATACTCCAGGACCTACCTTGCAAAACCCTCCCACCTCGCAGTCGTTGAGGTTTTGGTAAAGTGAGTGATGCCTCTTGGGTGTCACAGGGGCAGTGGTAGAGGTAGTGTCTATAGTAGCAGTATTACCCTGGTCCTCTGTCTTAGTATCCCTGTCTCTGTCCTGCTGTAGCAGGTTCTGTTGTCCTGGGGCCTTAGCCTCTCCACGGCTGCTCCCTTCCATGTCTGTATCCACTGCAGACGCAAGATGCTCCGGTTCGGGTTCTGGTGGCTGCTCGGGTCTGGTGCACAGGTCATACATCACTCTTTTGTGACGGAGGGGGTCGAAATTACTACGGATCAGCCGCCGAATAAAATGACACCCTCCTCTTCCTCTCTTTACCCTTCTTTTCCACAGCCTCTCTCGCTCTCTCTCCCCCCGCCTTCTCTCTCTCGCTCTCTCTCTTCAGGGAGAGTGGGGGGGTATGGGTACTAATTTGTATCCAAAGCGATAGGATCAGTAATCTGGGATGAGTTTAAGATATAATTACCAGGCTTACCAGTAACAGAATAGAGCCGCCTCAAGTTTCTTACCGTAGCTAGTCTGACCCCTCAGAGGGCGATTTAACAGTGGCATTAATAGCACTAGCTGGTACTGCCCTGTTTTGATCCTTTAAGAAAATATTCCTTACAACAAGGGAGCGTCATTACCAGGACAGAACTAGCTCAAGATAAAACCCAGCGCTGCTCCTTTAAAATTACAACTTTTAGGGGGGCTGAAAATAAATCCCCTCACTGACGTCTTCCACAAAAAAGTAGACTCCTGTGGGTTATTTTCATGCATGTACAGCCTGTGATCTGATCAGAACACTGAAGTATGCAGATTCCAGATTCAGAGTCCTACTAGGCTGACTGAGCGAGGCTGACTGTCATCTTCCTGCCTCCCCACTCCTCGGTCTCAGTCCTCCACAGAGGGCTGGATCTGTCATTGTCGCTCATCCACGAACGGGAACAGGAAAGGAAAGCTTGGTAATCAGCAGTCCATCCATCCGTTGCTTAGAAGTGGAGCTTGACTCTCTGTGACAAACACTGCTGCTATACGGTATACAAGACCAGGCGGGACGGTCTCTCTCTCTCTCTCTCTCGGCTGAGATGCAGGTGGTCTCCAGCTGTGCCTGCCTCCTCGTTGATGCTGCTGCTAAATCACTCCTCACACAACGAGACTCAATGAACTGCCTAATCCCTGATTCCCATATAACAACATTTAGGTGAAGGAAGAAGACGGACTGTGTGTGTGTTCGTGAGAGGAGGGGGTGGGAATAAAGGGATTCTGTCCTCCTATCACATCAAAGCCTCTGGGAGGTGGCCAATCACGACTGCAGTTCGAGCTGGTTTCCATGGAGATGACGCTGGAATGATGTTGGTTGCCTATTGATTGCTGAAGAGTAGGCACACACACACTGCTATGCAGGGAGGCTGGCTGGCAGAATGCAGAGCGATGGCATACTGTGAGCACACACACACACACACACACACACACAGAACCTTTATCGTTTTCTGCCACTGTATGCTAGAAATGAACGCTTAAAGATGAACTATGCAGAAATCGCCATTTCCTGGTTGCTAAAATTCTAATAGTTCGCTTAATTAGTTTGTGACAAAACAAGCAAGCATAGTTTCAGCTTTTTTTCAGCTGCTGTACAAAACTGAAAGCTTCTTAGACTTGCTTTCAACGATAATGACAGATCTATAAACACACATTTCTAACTAATTTCTAAGTCAGCAAAACAATTATGATTGATATATGTAATGAATGACTGTCACAAAGCATTGAAATATTAAGGTACATTTTGTTCTAAGCTCTCTCTGCCGAGACATCTGGTTCAGAGCATCTCAGAACGGGACTTGATTGGAAGTCTATGGCACTTGCGGAGGAAAACAACGGCTGGCTTTAATTGGCTGATCCCTCAGTCCATCAACATCTAGCAGAACCCTTAGAACCTCCCCTCTGGATTTCAAAGTGTGATCAGCGCAAGTGATTTAGGCTAAACAAGGAAGTGAATTTGGGAAATAAGTATCTATGAAATACTTTTTGCAAACTTATAATCAATTGGGCTTCCCCCCCAAAAAATGGTCGATGTGATAGGACATTTATTTTGATTGGCATTTTTCCACATTATTCAAAATCCCATCTAACACAGCAGTAGCAGGCTCCCATCTAACACAGCTGTAGCAGGCTCCCATCTAACACAGCTGTAGCAGGCTCCCATCTAACACAGCTGTAGCAGGCTCCCATCTAACACAGCTGTAGCAGGCTCCCATCTAACACAGCTGTAGCAGGCTCCCATCTAACACAGCTGTAGCAGGCTCCCATCTAACACAGCTGTAGCAGGCTCCCATCTAACACAGCTGTAGCAGGCTCCCATCTAACACAGCTGTAGCAGGCTCCCATCTAACACAGCTGTAGCAGGCTCCCATCTAACACAGCTGTAGCAGGCTCCCATCTAACACAGCTGTAGCAGGCTCCCATCTAACACAGCTGTAGCAGGCTTCCATCTAACGCAGCTGTAGCAGGCTTCCATCTAACACAGCTGTAGCAGGCTCCCATCTAACACAGCTGTAGAAGGCTCCCATCTAACACAGCTGTAGCAGGCTCCCATCTAACACAGCTGTAGCAGGCTTCCATCTAACACAGCTGTAGCAGGCTCCCATCTAACACAGCTGTAGAAGGCTCCCATCTAACACAGCTGTAGTAGGCTTCCATCTAACACAGCTGTAGTAGGCTTCCATCTAACACAGCTGTAGCAGCTCTCCCTCTCCCGCTTCTGAAGTCCCACTTTGTAGCACAGGTTTTCAAGGCTCTATATGCTGTGCCAATTGAGCCTGGGGATGATGTTAGTTATGAGCAAATATTTCACAAATTGAGGATATAGTCTCACTATCTCACTATAGTCTCGAACAGAGCTCCTCCAGTGTATTTTCAGGGGATTGCATGTTCGCCAATAGAACGGAGGGTAATGGCGAATTATCCCCTCGCCGTTTCAGTCTCGTTAGATATTCCGCATGTCAACCTCTATAGCGCCGTCTCCGCCGAGTGACGGGGATTTGGGCCTGGTCTGGGATGAGCAATATGTCCTTTGCCTCATATTTGTTGAAGTAGAAGTCCTCATCCAAATAAAGGTTAGTAATCGCTGTTTTGATGTCCAGAAGCTCTTTTCTGTCATGTGAAATTATGTTGGAAACATTATGTAGAAAGACATGCAGGATTAGTGCAAAAAAAAATCAAAATAGCACAATTAGTAAAGAGGCCGTAATACGGCGGCCATTCCCTCTGGCACCATTCTCTCAAACAGAAAGGGAGACAGTAACCCCAGGGGAGATGAACACAAACCCAGGCAGATAGGGCTATAGCTAGGCAGCAACCTGCTGAGTTAGGTAGAGTTATAGCTCTGTGCTGTAATAGTAGCACTGCAGGAGTAATACATAGTGTCCTGTTGTCACAGCCAGCTGTTGGAGATATACATAACTATTAGTAGAGTATGGAGAGCTGCTGCTGCTGCTATCTGGGGCTGACAGATTGTGTCATGGCTGACTGGAGACCTCATGGATTTAGAAGGGGCAGTGATAATACAGAGCAGCATGGTTTGTCGGTCTTCACTTGTTGTCGGTCTTCACTTGTATAAAAGGCTACATAAGGAAATGGTGTTAGAAATTTGGGTTAGGGTTAAGGTTAGGGGTTAGGGAAAATAGGATTTTGAATAGGAATCAATTGTTTGGTCCCCAGAAAGTCCTCACAAGTATAGTAAGACAGTGCTCTCTCGTGTGCGTGCGCGTGTGCGTGTGCGTGCGTAGGCCTCTCCCATGTCAAGTATTAGGGATGGTGAGTGAGCATGTCATCCCATTAAAGCAGATCTATTTCTGATCAAAACAAGATGTGGCCTCTCAGCCTCTCCGTCTGTCTGAGGCCAAGTTGAAGACTCTGGTCACTCCTTCCATAGATCCCCACACTAAGTGTGTGTGGCATGCTTACAGCAGGGAGGATATGTGCACATTAGCCTACATATGGAAGAGAATACATCGAGGAGCGATATAAATTATTCAGCAATCAACAAAACTGTGAGAGAGAGAGATTTAATGTCTTTATTGTTTTCCTATGTTGTTATTTTGTTCTCTGATGTAATTATAAAAAAAAATAAAAAAAGATGTATGATACTTTGGCAATATGTACATTGCTGCGTCATGCCAATAAAGTTAATTGAATTTAATTGAGAGAGAGACTCTTACTCTTCTCACTGCAATGCATTTCACCCCCATTTTCGGGAGGCACTGATAGGAAAACGAGAGAGAGAGAGAGAGAGAGAAGTCCGTGTCAGCTGGGAGCAGCTTAAACATGCAAGACTATTACCAGCAAAAATGTGTTAAACATGTCCACGTCTATAAATGAAGATGCCTTTGAGAGACATACTGTAAATACTGCATTGTGCGGACCATTCTAAACCCCTAACCCATACAGCATTAAGCCAAACTCAAAGAAAAACTCTAGCTAACCATCCTTGACAGCTCAGAGGATCTGGCTTCCTCTACACACACACTGACAGGCTGAAAGGAAGAAAGATCATCAAAGACATCAACCACCCGAGCCACTGCCTGTTCACCCCACTGTCATCCAGAAGGTGAGGTCAGTACAGGTGCATCAAAGCTGGGACCGAGAGACTGAAAAACAGCTTCTATCCCAAGGCCATCAGACTGTTAAATAGCCACATTAGAGGGGGGGGGGGGGGGGGGGGGTTGGTGCGTGAGTGGATAGAGGTGGTGGAAGGGGAAGTTTTGACAGCTTTAATGGCTGAAGACAACCAGACCCTCTTATCCCCCACAGCAAGAGAGAAGATCCTTTGTTCTTAAGACTAAAACTTTATGCCTATGAAACAAGACATTGGAACATTGTTACTTTTATCCGAAATTGAGAAAATGAGGACTGATGGCATATGAATGTTGATTCTGTGATGTCATTCAAAGTTAAATGAAGTCTTGATGACGAAAACTTTAAGAGTTTTCATACTGTGTAAATGATGTCTACATCAAGAGAATATTTGTGACGATAAGACTGCAATGTTAGCTGTTTACACGAGATCATAGTTCATTCTAATGCCTTGCTTGCCCAAGCTACACTCAGGGAATTCATGGAGCGGTCATAAAAGACAGAAACACCCTGTCCTGACCAAAATTTATAAAGCATGTGAGCCTCGAATTTACTGCCTTGACTAGAGGACCTCGCACTGCAGCTGAAGGTCTACGATAAGTCACGACCCCCAAAAAGACAACACAAGGTTCAAACAAAATAACATTTTGGAACAATCAATGCTACGGTCGAGAACTGTATCTCAGTAGGTGGATTCGAGCAGAATCACCACGTTTACTCTCTTCTAAGTCATCGGCGTCTACACTGCTTTCATCCCCATCAAAGAGGGTATCTACCAAATTTAAACCCCTGTCTAGGGACCCCTGTATAGCCGCCCTCAGAAGACCAATCTTCAGGAACGAATTCGAGGAAACAGACAATGAAAAGAAAGGATATCTTGACATCTTGTGGACAATCAGAGACTTTATACCAGAGAACAGACCACCTGATGTGGACGACAGAGATAATCAACGAAGGGTGTTTCTCTTCCTAGATCGCTCCCCCCCCCCTCCCTCTAACTCTCCAAGTGTCATATTGTGTTGGTCCGCTAGGGACCATATTTTATAACCCATTACTGTGTGTATCCTGTATTATCATTTAGTTAGTAAATAAATCATTAAACCAATTTTTGTATTAGGGAAGGATTAGTTTGAGCTGGGGTTTGTGGAGATTTACGAAGTTTACAATGTTTAGAAGAGATTGATAAGGCAACAGACATTAAATAAGGGACTGCTATATATCCAAAGATAGGACAATACGTCAGAGTTCAATTTGGAAAGTGTCAACTCAGTAATATAAACTTCTTTCCATGGTGCCCCAGGATTCCTAATGAGCTAATTATTGCAGGATAAATGTAATCCAATAATTAGACGTAGTAGGTAATTATTCAATAAATAGCAGTCACCACTTTAATGAAGCAAAGTTACTACATAGCATTACTCATCTCATATGTATATACTGTTTTCTATACTATTCTACTGTATCTTATGCCGCTCTGACATCGCTCGTCCATATATGTACAGTATATATTCTTAATTCCATTGCTTTACTTAGATTAGTGTGTATTGGGTATGTGTTGTGAAATTGTTAGATATTACTTGCTAGATATTACTGCACTGTCGGAGCTAGAAATACAAGCATTTCGCTACACCCGCAATAACATCTGCTAAACACATGTATGTGACCAATAAAATTGTATTTGATTTGAAGCTCCTTCCCTGCCTGGCAGGTGTCTGAGGAACACACACCAGACAGGCTGAAACTCCTTCCCTGCCTGGCAGGTGTCTGAGGAACACACACACAGACAGGCTGAAGCTCCTTCCCTGCCTGTCAGGTGTCTGAAGAACACACACACAGACAGGCTGAAGCTCCTTCCCAGCCTGGCAGGTGTCTGAAGAACACACACACAGACAGGCTGAGGAACAAAGTGATGCTCGTTTGGTAAGAAATTCCTTCTGAAAAGATGGAGAGAACGAGAGAGAGAAGGGGAGGGAGGGAGAGAGCAGCTTTTCTGAAGTTGAAGCATCAATAATTTCCTCATGAGAGGGTTTAGCAGGAAGAGGAATATATAAGAGGAACATGGAATGAACAGAAATGAGCAAATATAGTAGAGACATCAAATGTAATGTATTTATAAATCCCTCCCCCATCAGCAGATGAAACCCCAATCAGCAAGCAATGCAACACACAGCACTCCTACTGGCATGAGGAAAAGCCAGCCAATCAATATCTACTAAGCTAGCTAGGCTAATTGTTGCCTGCCAAGTCATTTAAGTATGTTGATTAATAAGTTCCAAACTACCTCTGGAAGCAACGTCAGCACAAGAACTGTTCGTTGGGAGCTTCATGAAATAGGTTTCCATGGCCGAGCATCCGCACAAAAGCCTAAGATCACCACCAATGGCAAGTGTCGGCTAAAGTGGGGGAAAGCTCGCCACCATTGGACTCTGGAGCCGTGGAAACGTCTTCTCTGGAGTGATGAATCACGCTTCACCATCTGGCAGTCCAACGGACGAATCTGGGCTACCTGCCCGAATGCATAGTGCCAACTGTAAAGTTTGGTGGAGGAGGAATAATGTATAAAGAGAAACAGTCTCAATGAGGAACTGTCAGAGCCTAGATGGACTAACGGATGGGACTAATGAGAGCTACAGTCTGTCTGTACAGCCACAACCACTTAGTCAGTATGGACGGACAAGCACTGGAGAATGATTGACTTCACCATTAGACCTCAAACCTTTGTTTCCTTTTGTTGCTTGCTGTGCTGAAAAGTGCATGTGGGTGTGTAGTTGTGTGTGTAGTTGTGTATATATATATATATATATATATATATATATATATATATATATATATATATATATATATATATATATATATATATATATATATATATGTTGGTATGCAGGAGCATCTCACTGCTTGCTGATTGAGAGCCACAACCAGACTGATTAATACTTAAGCTTCAGGTTAAACAACTGTCACACTTGCCATCCACAACTCAATTACAGGCACTGACAACAGGACACACACACACACACACACACACACACACACACACACACACACACACACACACACACACACACACCTCCAGCCACAAATAGCACCGCTACAACAGACGGGTAGTAAAAATAGTACTGGACCAGAATCTGAGAAAATGGCTAAACAATGTCTAGGGTCACCATTGCCATGCTAGTAGGCCCATGAGGCAGTCTGTGTCTAGAAGATTCCACTGATATTAATTTTAAATATATCACTTTCCCAAGACAATGTATCAGGAGAAATAGCAATGGGATATATTTAAATTCACATCTCATCTGCATCATTGTGTCTGTCTGGGGCTCAGCGTGAAAGGAGACATTTAATCAATAGTTAATGCTCTAGGTTGCAGATGGTGCAACTAGCCTAAACCTTAGGGGAGTACTAGCATTGTGCGTGAGTAGAAGGAGCATTAATAACTACCTGGGCAGAGAATTATTACCACATAGCCATTTCATTATGCATGGCATCAGACAGGCTTCTCCAGAGACCGCTCAAGCCAAGGAAACATTAAATAACAGACTGGAGCCTGTGTTTTGATGATAGACTACAGCCAGTACAGCAGGCTACAGCCAGAACGGTAGGCTACAGCCAGAACGGTAGGCTACAGCCAGTACGGTAGGCTACAGCCAGAACGGTAGGCTACAGCCAGTACGGTAGGCTACAGCCAGTACGGAAGGCTACAGCCAGAACGGTAGGCTACAGCCAGAACGGTAGGCTACAGCCAGAACGGTAGGCTACAGCCAGAACGGTAGGCTACAGCCAGTACGGAAGGCTACAGCCAGAACGGTAGGCTACAGCCAGAACGGTAGGCTACAGCCAGAACGGTAGGCTACAGCCAGTACGGAAGGCTACAGCCAGTACGGTAGGCTACAGCCAGAACGGTAGGCTACAGCCAGAACGGTAGGCTACAGCCAGTACGGTAGGCTACAGCCAGAACGGTAGGCTACAGCCAGTACGGAAGGCTACAGCCAGAACGGTAGGCTACAGCCAGTACGGTAGGCTACAGCCAGAACGGTAGGCTACAGCCAGAACGGTAGGCTACAGCCAGTACGGTAGGCTACAGCCAGAACGGTAGGCTACAGCCAGTACGGAAGGCTACAGCCAGAACGGTAGGCTACAGCCAGTACGGTAGGCTACAGCCAGTATCCTGCACAGGTCTTGCGTCATTCTGAGGTCCAACAGAATACTATATGTGAACAGCATTGCATTGCAACATGCATTACTTTAGGGCAAAACAGACGAGGTCGGCTTAGATTGTTGACTACAAGTTTTGTTCTGTGAGATAACATCAGTCAGTTAACATGACTTTATGAATTATGAAGCCTTTGTTATTTTTCTGATTACATAAATGCTTCAAAATTCACCAAAAATTACATTAGCTGATGAATATGATCTCAAAATGTATAAGATCTCCTGAGTCTGTGTTCACCACAGACCTTATTTTCTGCGTTTATCCCAAAAAGGCATTCATTAACACATAGGCTTTGGCCAACGAGCCATGGCGGAGTTAGTGCCTACAAAAATACTCCATTACTACTGCTCTCTATATACTACATGTGGAAGACGGGAGAAGGAATCAGATTCACTAGTGGTGTAAAGATGGCCGTCCTCCCAAAACTTCACTTGTGTGAACATACCGGAAGGACCAACCAATCATGCCAAACATCCACTCTAGTTCCCTACAAGACCTATCCTTGTGTAAGGTCTCAGCAGAAAACGTGTTCTGTCCAGTACGGCAATACTGTAGTGTTTCATTCATTTGCAAGACCAGCGGACCAAATCCAATTTTCTGGTGCTTTTATCTGATCTCCTTCCAAGACCATGACTATGAGGATGGTCTTAGCTTTCCGCTGCATATCTTACAATAACATAATCAAAGCTATGCTTAGCACTTTAACACCCAAACAACTTGAATAATAAATATTAAAGTGTTGCTTTGCCTTCTTAACAGCACTATCAACAAGGCAGGTCCTAAAGGCCCTAGTTTTGTTGCACCTGGACTACTGTTCAGTCGTGTGATAAGGTGCCACAAAAAGGGACTTAGGAAAATTACAATTGGCTCAGAACAGGGCAGCACAGCTGGCCCTTAAAAGTACACGGAGAGCTAACAATAATATGCATGTAAATCTCTCATGGTTCAAAGTGGAGGAGAGATTGACTTTTTCACTACTTGATTTTGAAAGAAGTGCACCGAGGTGTCTGTTTAAAATACTGGCACACAGCTCAGACACCCATGCTTACCCCACAAGAAATGCCACCAGAGGTCTCTTCACAATCCCCATGTTCAGAACAGACTATGGGAGGCGCACAGTACTACATAGAGCCATGAATACATGGAACTCTATTCCACATCAGGTAACTGATGAAGTAGAATCAGATTTAAAAAACAGATAAAAATACACCTTATGGAACAGCAGGGACTGTGAAGATATACACAAACACAGGAACAGACACACACATAAGCACACACACACCTTATACACACGTACATTATAATAATGTTATACGTCGATCCAGAGCATCTTATTCCATAAAAAAACTGCTGTTTCCAGCTACAATAGTCATTTACAACATTTTTTTTTTTTTTTTTTACCTTTATTTTACTAGGCAAGTCAGTTAAGAACAAATTATTATTTTCAATGACGGCCTAGGAACAGTGGGTTAACTGCCTTGTTCAGGGGCAGAAAGACAGATTTGTACCTTGTCAGCTCGGGGATTCGATCCAGCAACCTTTCGGTTACGGGCCCAACACTCTAACCACTGGGCTACCTGCCGCCCTTAACAATGTCTACACTGTATTTCTGATAAATTTGATGTTATTTTAAAATGGACAAAAAATGTGCTTTTCTTTAAAAAACAAGGACATTTCTAAGTGACCCCAAACGTTTGAACAGTACTGTATATATATATATATATACATATATACAGTATATATGCACAAAGGTTTGGACACACCTACTCATTCAAGGGTTTTTCTTTATTTGTACTATTTTCTACATTGTAGTATAATAGTGAAGACATCAAAACTATGAAATAACACATATGGAATCATGTAGTAACCAAAAAAAGTGTAAACAAATCAAAACATATTTTATATTTGATATTCTTCAAAGTAGCCACCTTTTGCCTTGATGACACAAGAGAATGCCAAGAGTGTGCAAAGCTGTCATCAAGGCAAAAGGCGGCTACTTTGAAGAATATCAAATATAAAATATGTTTTGATTTGTTTAACACTATTTCATAGTTTTTATGTCTTCACTATTATTCCACAATGTAGAAAATAGTAAAAATAAAGAAAAACGCTGGAATGAGTAGGTGTGTCCAAACTTTTGTCTGGTACTGTATAATTATACACTACCAGTCAAAGGTTTTAGAACACCCACTCATTCCAAGTTCAATTCTGCAGGGACTGTCTCTTATCCAACATGTCAAAATGTCAAATGTTACCACGCTTCGATGACGAGATAACACTAGGATTCTGCTCATTCAGTACCGTAGACTGCAGTTTAGACGAGGCTAAGTTAAGACCGTCCTAATCATTAGTAACCATCTCAGTCTTCATTGTTGTGAAAATCCTGTGCCAACGCCAGCCAGTCTCCATGAATGCCGTCCGCCGTCCAGTGACATGCGAACCCTCCAACACATGTCGGGCTGTGACAGCTCACCCTTTGGAGAGAGTAATGAATCGTCTCACTGCTGGCTGAGGTCCAGTGGGCTAGTGGGAGAACTAGGAAAGGAAAGAGGACACCATAGAAATATAATTTACACATTACCCAGAGGGATCAAGGGTAGGCAGGGGAAAATGGGTGAACTGCTATAGTATTGTGGCGAGCTCGGCCAGAATAAGATGGCAAGAGACAGAGATTGATTTACCAGAGAGTTCCTGTGCCCCATAAACCGCACGACTCCAGTAACGTCACACTTTTATTATCCTCCTTCAGCTTTTGCCAACTAACCTAACCTCCGGCCATGCAAGGCTCGGTAACGGTAGTCACTGTAACATTCCCCCTGCCCCCATAACCTGAACTCAGACAACTGAAGAACACATAACCACATAACATTAGCTTAACTACTAGAAACATAAACACATAACACAACCGTTTTAACATGGAACATGAAGTACCCACAATCCCTCTTCAGCTACCACGCAACGCGTAGCTAGCGTATGCCGGCCAGATCGCTACAGTATGATTGCTATGCAATCTGGTTTCCGAGCTGGTCATGGGTGCACCTCAGCCACGCTCAAGGTACTAAACAATATCATAACCGCCATCGATAAAAGACAGTACTGTGCAGCCGTCTTCATCAACCTGGCCAAGGCTTTCGACTCTGTCAATCACCGCATTCTTATTGGCAGACTCAACAGCCTTGGTTTCTCAAATGACTGCCTCGCCTGGTTCTCCAACTACTTCTCAGATAGAGTTCAGTGTGTCAAATCGGAGGGCCTGTTGTCCGATCCTCTGGCAGTTTCTATGGGGCCACAGGGTTCAATTCTTGGGACGACTCTATTCTCTATATATATCAATGATGTCGCTCTCGCTGCTGGTGACTCTCTGATCCATTTCTACGCAGATGACACCATTCTGTATACATCTGGCCCCTCTTTGGACACTGACCTTCAAACAAGCTTCAACGCCATACAACACTCCTTCCGTGGCCTCCAACTGCTCTTAAATGCTAGTAAAACTAAATGCATGTTTTTCAATCGAACGCTGGCCGCACCCGCCCGCCGGACTATCATCACTCCTCTCGACGGGTCTGACTTAGAATACGTGGACACCTACAAATACCTAGGCGTCTGGTTAGACTGTAAACTCTCCTTCCAGAGTCGCATTAAGCATCTCCAATCCAAAATTAAATCACCCTGTATATTTAATAGGGAGTTTGATAGTACATAGATGTACATTTAATAGGGAGTTTGATAGTACATAGATGTACATTTGATAGTTGTATGAGGGTTATATCGGTGTCATTTTGATAGTTGTGTGAGGGTTAGATCAGTGTCATTTTGATAGTTGTATGAGGGTTATATCAGTGTCATTTTGATAGTTGTATGAGGGTTATATCAGTGTCATTTTGATAGTTGTATCAGGGTTATATCAGTGTCATTTTGATAGTTGTATGAGGGTTATATCAGTGTCATCTTGATAGTTGTGTGAGGGTTAGATCGGTGTCATTTTGATAGTTGTATGAGGGTTAGATCAGTGTCATCTTGATAGTTGTGTGAGGGTTAGATCAGTGTCATCTTGATAGTTGTATGAGGGTTAGATCAGTGTCATCTTGATAGCACAACAAATGTTTTAATTCCAACTAGAACATTGATGTTATCTACATTATACATTAGACTTAGTCAGGCTCTGTTTTCACTTCTATTTTGTCATATGGCCGTATACATCTATTGAATGGGGAACAGTGCCTCAGGTTTCTGATGGGTGGGGTACGTGGTCAAGCAGCACCCTCAAGCATGATTATAAACATGAATTTCCGTTTGTGCCATCAGCGTGTGTTCTGAAAACTTGTCCTTCCCAAAACGTTGTTCTGAAATACCTGGACGTTGTATCATCTTGCAGATTTCTGTGGTGGCACACAATGAAGAGCGTTTCTGATATCTGGTTCCTTTTGTTTGATGATTTTTTTTTAAATCTCTCTTTTACGTAACCTACTTTCAGGCACACACACACACACAGAGACAGAGACACAGAGACACAGAGACACAGAGAGAGAGAGAGAGAGAGAGAGAGAGAGAGAGAGAGAGAGAGAGAGAGAGAGAGAGAGAGAGAGAGAGAGAGAGAGAGAGAGAGAGAATGAGGATAGAGAGAGAAAGGAAGGATGAGTAGAGTAGAGAGAGGGAGAGAGAGAGAATGAGGATAGAGAGAGAAAGAGAGAATGAGGATAGAGAGAGAAAGGAAGGATGAGTAGAGTAGAGAGAGGGAGAGAGAGAGTGAGCAAGAGAGAATGATAGAGAGAGAAAGGAAGGATGAGTAGAGTAGAGTAGAGTAGAGTAGAGAGAGGAAGGATGAGGAGAGAGAGGAAGGATGAGGAGAGAGAGAGGAAGGATGAGGAGAGAGAGAGGGAGAGAGAGAGAGAGAGAGAGAGAGAGAGAGAGAGAGAGAGAGAGAAAGAGAGAGAGAGAGAGAGAGAGAGGAAGGATGAGGAGAGAGAGAGGAATGATGAGGAGAGAGAGAGAGGAATGATGAGGAGAGAGAGAGAGAGAGAGAGAGAGGGAGGAAGGATGAGGAGAGAGAGAGAGAGAGAGACAGACGAGGAGAGAGAGAGACAGACGAGGAGAGAGAGAGAGAGAGAGAGAATGAGGATAGAGAGAGAGGATGGATGAGTAGAGAGAGAGGATGGATGAGTAGAGAGAGAGGATGGATGAGTAGAGAGAGAGAGAGAGAGAGAGAAAGGATGAGGAGAGAGAGAGAGAGAGAGAGAGAGAGAAAGGATGAGGAGAGAGAGACGAGGAGAGAGACAGATAGAGAGAGAGAATTGATGAGGAGAGAGAGAGGAAGGACCGGGCCACTTGTTCTTATCACTCCTCTGTAGAGCCTGAAGAGGCACGGGGGCATTCTGGGTAAGGAATACCCAAACCCCAACTTTCACCTAATGACAGAATGTATCTAGTATGTAGAATGTGTTAATATTGTAGACAGTGGTGGTAGTAATACAAGCAGGGATAAAGAAGGGTTGTGGTGGTGATAATGGCACCATGTCTCTGTAGTATTTGCTAGCTTTTCCTTTTCCTCCAGGGATCCGGGCTTGGGATCCAACGCTTGGATATTCAGACTAGTGAGGAATAGCCTTGTGAAACAGAATCCCTGTGTTTTGACTCATCCAATGATTTGGGTGACACCGTAGGATGGCGCCCTGAATTGGCCCCTTGAGAGCCCTAACAATGGGGTGTAAGCAGCTAGCCACGTTTCTCTGCTGAGGCTCAGGAAGGATTAGCTTTCAAGGCAGTCGATTTTTTGCCTGCTCTACAAAGTATGCTACAATTCTGCTGTGCAATTCAGGCGGGGGCTGGAGGGCCAGGGCTTTTTCTTGTGAAAAAAATAAGCAATTGGAGGATGGAGGCCACATGTTTTGTCTCGCACTGTATGACGGTAGGGTTCATGCTACCATGTTGTCCGCCTCCCTGTAAAGCAGAGCTATATTTGGTTGTATTGTTTTGTGATTAACTGTAACAGGCCACCTCATCAACATCTCAGTTCTTCAAATAAACATATTGTTCCCGATATTGCATTATGTTAGCCAACCAAGATCCTTATGATACAGTATAAATAGTTTGATGATCAGAGATATTGAGATGGAGTACAATCAAAAGGTGAATTACTGTAATTTACGTTGTTTTAAATACTTCCTTAAATACAAACACACAGACACCCAATATGGGTCAACAGTCTCTTTAAAACTGAATGTTCGCTACCACTGCATGCTGTCATTCTGTACAAACATGGTAGGTATATTTCAGAGAGTGCGGAAGTATAGTGTGACCAAAGAAAATACAAATGGGCTTACCAGTAAAAACTTCCAAAAGGGCTAATTCGAGGAAGGAAGAGGTCGGATTGCTGTCGAAACGTCAGTCACCTGTTCTCATCCTGAACAATGGATTAACGTGAGCAACTAAGAAATTTATCTCTATATTTTTTGTTGAGCTCCAATTCCTTTCTGCCACGAATTAGCCCAGTTTTTTTTTTGCCCTTTTGTTGGATTGTCATTTGATGTCTTACTTTCCTTGGTTTGCTGTTACATGGAGGCCTACCTCAACTCACGCATCATGGACACTTCTATTTTGTAGACCTGGGAGTGATCATGTGTCATGATTTTGCAATAAAATGCCCGTACCATTTGAGTCTGTTTTTTTTATTTTATTTTTTCAAGTAAAAAACTAAAAAGGTGCAATTCTATTTCAAATATCAACCTGAAACATTGAATCAGTTTCACAGCTTCATAATCACTCTGTGCTACTTTACTACTGTGACTGTGGGTGGGAGACACACACACACACACCACAGCCACTGCCCTCTCTCTCCCCCACATCCTCCCCTTGTGACTGTACAGTCCCTTAGATGAGGAGGACAGCACCTTCCGTGAGCATCAGCTGAAACTGGAGATGACCAGGCTCCTGTGAAGGGTTGGCTTTCAACTTTGCCTTTTTCACTCTTCTGCTTCTTGTAACCATAGGCAGTTAGTAGGCACTTAGGGGGTGTTAGGTTATTAACATACAATGCTGTTGTCTATTGTTATACGTAATCTTGTCACTGAAGCCAGGTACTTATAGTCACAGAAAAGTGAAGGAGATGAAAAACTGTTTTGTACATGTAGAGGCGGATAACATCTTTTTTTCTCCCTCTATTGCCAAAGTCTCTATGTTTTTCTGTTGCGAGAGTTGGGAACTGTTCTGTGAGCTACCTGCCATCTGAAAATCAAAGAACAATCTTTTTTGTAGAGACTGGTTTGGGAAATCTAGATAATTTTTTTCCTGTGGGAGAAGAGAGCAACTTTTATTCCAGGTATGTTTCTCATCTATGAAAATTGTTTTCATTATTTCATAAATAAAAAACATTTTCCAAACACAACTTAAATTCTATTTCAAACCAATGATTGGAAAGTCGTGTGAAATGTGCCTTTTGAATGTCTCACCGCAGTGGTTTGTATATATTCACTCAGAGTGGATGGAACAATAACAGAAATAATTGAAGGGACTCCAAAAATTGCATTGTAATCTGAAAATTACAGCGGTAAGAGCATTGAGCCAATAAACAAAAGGTCACTAGTTTGAATCCCAGAGCCGACAAGATTAAAAACTAATGGTGCCCTTGAACAAGGCACTTAACCCAATTACAATCTTAGAAAGCTTTGTTATGTTTGCATGCAAAGGATTTACTACGATTTTATGTCAATAATTGTGATTGAAGATATGGCTCTTCTGTCTCATTCCCTCTTATTAGTAGACAAAGACAAGAAAATCTGCAACATGGAGATGTTACCATGGAAATGGATAAGGGTCAAATAGACCTGTTGACAGATGCAATGAACCGGAATTTAATGGGGTCAAAATTCCAAAATTTTCAGTGTGTGTGACTGTGAGAGTCAGTGTTAAATTCCTGGTTATCTCAGACCTTCATGAGTATTTTCATGGGTCCGAGGATCTTTCAGCTATTTCTCAGCGGCGCAGGGCAGAGAGGAGGGAGGGGAAGCACGGCCGACACAAAAGGAAACATTATTCCCCGGCGGATCTGCGCTACATCCCGCTATGAATGGAGTATTGAAAAACACAACATTGGGGACTAGATTCTTTTTCATTCCTCATAACTGAACCATTTGTCCCGGGGTTTTGAGCGGTTTGTTAGCACGCTGTGCTCAATGGGAGAGCAACGGTGCTGGGTTGCTTGGCTGGCGCTAAAATCTCTGCTTCCTAATTGGACAGCACAATGATCTCTCCGTCTCGACCTCTGAATGCTCGGCTATGAAAAGCCAACTGACATTTACTCCTGAGGTACCGACCTGTTGCACCCTCTAAAACCAATGTGATTATTATTTGACCCTGCTGGTCATCTATGAACGTTTGAACATGTTGAAGAACAATCTGGCCTTAATGTACTGTTATAATCTCCACCTGGCCAGCCAGAAGAGGACTGGCCACCCCTCAGAGCCTGATTCCTCTCTAGGTTTCTTCCTAGGGTCCTGCCTTTCTAGGGAGTTTTTCCTAGCCACCGTGTTTCTACATCTGCATTGCTTGCTGTTTGGGGTTTTAGGCTGGGTTTCTGTATAGCACTTTGTGACATCTGCTGATGTAAAAAGGGCTTTAGAAATACATTTGATTGATTGATTGATTGATTGATCTCCCTGATGGCCTCTGCTCCCCACAACTGCCTTTCATATGTCACTAGCTTACTCGGTACTCCGCCTTGCACCTTCAGACTAATGCCCAAGGTACATTATATAGAGTAATTGAACGCTGGTCACCTCATATTCTGTTTATATACTGTTGTTTACTCACTGTGTATGTACAGTGTATTCTGGGAAAGTATTCAGACCCCTTCCCTATTTCCACATTTTGTTACGTTAGACTTATTGTAAAATGTATTAACTAAAACATTTTTCTCATAAATCTACACACAATATCCCATAATGACAAAGCAAAAACAGGTTTAGAAATGTTTGCTAATCTATAAGAAATTAAAAACAGAAATACCTTATTTACATAAGAATTCAGACCCTTTGCTATGAGACTAAAAGTTGAGCTCAGGTGCATCCTGTTTCCATTGATCATCCTTGAGATGTTTCTACAACTTGATTGGAGTCCACCTGTGGTAAATCCAATTGATTGGACATGATTTGGAAAGGCATACACCTGTCAATATAAGGTCCCACAGTTGACACTGCATGTCAGTAGAATTGTCCGTAGAGCTCTGAGACAGGATTGTTTCAAGGCACAGATCTGGGGAAGGGTACCAAAAAATGTCTGCAGCATTGAAGGTCCCCAAGAATTCAATGGCCTCCATCATTCTTAAATGGAAGAAGTTTGGAACCACCTCCCGGCCAAACTGAGCAATCGGGGGAGAAGGCCTTGGTCAGGGAGGTGACCAATAACACAATGGTCACTCTGACAGGGCTCCAGAGTTCCTCTGTGGAGATTGGAGAACATTCCAGAAGGACAACCATCTCTGCAGCACTCCACAAATCAGGCCTTTATGATAGAGTGGCTAGACGGAAGCCACTCCTCAGTAAAAAGGCACATTACAGCCTGCTTGGAGTTTGCCAAAAGGCACCTAAAGGACTCTCAGACCATGAGAAACAAGATTCTCTGGTCTGATGAAACCAAGATTTAACTCTTTGGCCTGAATGCCAAGCGTCACATCTGGAGGAAACCTGGCACTATCCCTACGGTGAAGCATGGTGGTGGCAGCATCATGCTGTGCAGTTGTTTTTCAGCGACAGGGACTGGGAGACTAGTCAGGATCGAGGGAAAGATGAACGGAGCAAAGTACAGCGAGATCCATGATGAAAACCTGCTCCAGAGTGTTCAGGACCTCCTACTGGGGCAAAGGTTCACCTTCCAACAGGACAATGACCCTAAGCACACATTCAAGACAGCACAGGAGTGGCTTCGGGACAAGTCTCTGAATGTCCTTGAGTTGCCCAGCCAGAGCCCGGACTTGAACCCGATCAAACATCTCTGGAGAGACCTGAAAATAGCTGTGCAGCGACGCTCCACATCCAACCTGACAGAGCTTGAGAGGATCTGCAGAGAAGAATGGGAGAAACTCCCTAAATACAGGTGTGCCAAGCTTGTAGCGCCAAACCCAAGAAGACTTGAGGCTGTAATCACTGCCAAAGGTGCTTCAACAAAGTACTGAGTAAAGGGTCTGAATTCTTATGTACATTATTTTTTTTTATACATAAGTTTGCAAAAATGTCTAAAAACCTGTTTTCGCTTTGTCACTATTGTGTATTGTGTGTAGATTGATGAGGGAAAAAATATGATTAATACACTTTAGAATAAAGCTGTAACGTAACAAAATGTGGAAAAAGTCAAGGGGTATGAATACTTTCCTAATGCACTGTATGAACAGAACTCAGCTGTTCATACAGTGAACCCCCCCCCCCCCCCCCCCCCGCTCCTCCTCCTATTCTCCCAGGAGCCGAGAGGCGCCCTTGCAGTGTCATCGGCTGCCTAAGCGTTTGGGAGAGTTCCAGTGACAGATTGCAGGAAGCTGCATTTAGGCCTGACGATGGGGACCACAGACAGCAGAAATTATAATTTTTTTGTCCCCTGAGTTCGGAATGTCCACTATCTCCAGGGGCCAATATCATATTCTCCTTCCCCCCCTCATCATCTGTCCCCAGTACCCACACTAACTAGTGCACATTCCGCTGTAAGGTCAGTGGGGCTTTTGGTCCAAAAAGATGAAAAACTAACCCAAAGTCTAGTCAGGCAGGTAGCTTAGTGGTTAAGAGTGTTGGGCCGGTATCCGAAAAGTTGCTGGTTTGAATCCCCAAGCTGAATCGATTTGCCCCTGAGCAAAGTACTTAACCCTAATTGCTCCTATAAGTTGCTCTGGATCAGTGTCTACTAAAAGGCAAAACAAGCATTTTCCTCAAAAGTTGTACAAAAAAAATCTGATTTAGATTGCTTACTGCTTTATCAAACCAAGTATTTATTCATAATTCTGTGGATAAATACAAGCACGATCATGTGATTTCAAGACAATAGTTCTATCCAATATTGTTTTTTTTTTTTTTTATAAGTATTACTACTCTATATTGGAGCCAAACCTATTTTGAAAAACAAACAGCCCTCAAGACAAGACCTGTTTGTTGGCCAGAGAATGAGAAATCAAGCACCAGCAAGAGTTTACAATGTTTCTTGCTGCTCTCCAGATTCTAAGGCCATGTTTTTTTGTGCTTCTATGAGAACATATGATACACCATTTAATCTCATAATGTACAGTTAAAGTCGGAAGTTTACACACACTTAGGTTGAAGTCATTAAAACAAATTTTCCAACTACTCCACAGATTTCATGTTAACAAACTATAGTTCAAAGTTCACCCAACTTATTGTGGGAACCTTGTGGAAGGCTAACCGAAATGTTTGACCCAAGTTAAACAATTTAAAGGCAATGCTACCAAATACTAATTGAGTGTATGTAAACTTCTGACCCACTGGCAATGTGATGAAAGAAATAAAAGCTGAAATAAATCATTCTCTCTACTAGTATTCTGGCATTTCACATTTTTAAAATAAAGTGGTGATCCTAACTGACCTAAGACAGGGGATTTTTACTAGGATTAAATGTCAGGAATTGTGAAAAACTAAGTTTAAATGTATTTGGCTAAGGTGTATGTAAACTTCTGACTTCAACTGTAGCTATCCAGCAGAACATGGACTGACACCATGGGAATACTCCACAATAATTTACTGGGCTGACTTTGCATTCATCTAGACGTCTGTATGGGACATTTAGTGTCAGCATGAATAGCTACTTTTATGAACGGTTAAATTGTTCTCATTGTTGTTTTCTTGTATCGCTGCCTCTTTTTTCCAACTTTTTTTTAAACCCTGTTTCTTAAGCACTATTTTATTGCTCTTGTAACTGTTAATATAGATGTGAAGGCCCTATTGAGTCACTGTAACTGAATGAGAAGAAGAGGGCCTTCAAGGAGGGGGACAAATTGAAATGCGTCCAGAGGGAGCTGAAGTTGCGGATTGCTGAGGGGAAGAGAGGGTATAAGGAGAAGATGGAGGACAAGCTGAGGCAGAGCCAGGTGAGAGAGGTGTGGAAGGGTATGAGAAATATCACTGGCTTCAAAAAGTCAAACAGTGGGCAGACGGAGGGGACCCAGGACAGAGCCAATGAGCTGAACCAATTTTTTAACAGGTTCGATACTGGCCGTGTCCACCTCCTCTCCAGTTCCCCAGGCCACACACCCTCACGGCTGTCCCACCCCCACTTTGCTCACAACACATCTGTTGAGACAATCAGCGACCCCCTCCCCACCTCCGCCCCCGCTCCCTCTGGACTGATCTGGAACACCTCCCTTCCCCCCACCTCTGGACTGATCCTCAACACCTCCCTTCCCCACACCTACCCACCTGGGCTGGATTTCACCACCAACCAAGTGAAGAGAGAGCTGGAGAGACTACATCAGTGGAAAGTGGCGGGCCCTGATGGCATCAGCCCAAGGGTGAGGAGGGTCTGTGCTGACCAACTGTGTAGAATACTCCAGCCACTTCAACCTTAGTCTGAGCCTGGAAAGGGTCCCTGTGCTGTGGAAAACATCCTGCCTCGTCCCAGTGCCCAAGAAGGCGCACCCCACTGTCCTGAATGACTTCAGACCTGTAGCGCTAACATCCCACATCATGAAGAACCTGGAAAGGTTAGTCCTCGCTCACCTCAGACCCCTGGTGTGTACATCACTGGACCCCCTGCAGTTCGCATATCAGCGCAACATCGGGGTGGATGATGCAATCATCTACCTTCTGCAAAGGGCCTACTCTCACCTGGACAACGCAGGTTGCACTGTGAGGGTTATGTTTTTGACTTCTCCAGTGCCTTCAACACCATTCAGCCCCTGGTACTGGGTGAGAAGTTGAAGAGGATGAAAGTGGAAGCACCCTTAGTCTCCTGGGTCACGGACTACCTGACTGGTAGGCCATAATTTGTGCGACTACAGAGCTGTGTAGAACGGGCAGTTAGCAATACAGGGGCCCCCCAGGGAACGGTCCTGTCCGCCTTCCTTTTCACCCTCTACACCTCGGACTTCAGATATAACTCTGAAACATGCCACCTTATGGCCTTCTTATGGCCTTCTCGGATGACTCCGCAATTGTAGGGTGCATCAGAGGAACGGAGGAGGAGTACAGGAGCACAATCAATGACTTTGTGTTGTGGTGTGAGCAGAACCATCTTCAGCTCAACATCAGCAAAACAAAGGAGATGGTGGTGGACTTCAGGTGAACCAAGGCCCAACTGACTGCAGTCCCTATACAGGGGATGGATGTGGAAATGGTTGGGTCATACAAGTTCCTGGGAGTCCATATGGACAACAGGCTGGAATGGGCTGGTAACACCAGGGCTCTGTACAAAAAGGGCCAGAGCCGACTCTACTTTCTGAGGCTCAGGTCCTTCAACGTGTGCAGTAAACTACTGCATACCTTCTACCAGTCTGTGGCACCAGTGCCATCTTTTTTGCAGTGGTGTGCTGGGGCGCCAACATAAAGGCTGGTGATGCTTCTCTGGTAAATAAGCTGAACAGGAAGGCTAGCTCTGTTCTGGGGATTAGCCTTGACACTCTAGAGGAGGTGGTGGAGAGATGGACCCTGGCCAAACTGCTGGCCATCATGGACAATGTCACCCACCCTCTGCATGCCATGGTTATGATGCAGAAGAGCACCTTCAGTCACAGACTGATCCCACCACGGTGTGCCAGAGAGCGCTACAGGAGGTCCTTCCTGCCGACAGCTATTAGACTATATAATGCCTCACCGGTTGCCATGCCATCGGCAACATAGACCTGGAACTGTTGGGGTGTCAGGACCTAGTTTAACAATTATGCATCCGTCCGTGAGTAACTCTGGTCTGTAATCTGTCATTCACTCAGGACTTATTCATTCATTTAGGTCTGTATATACATATTCATGTACAGTTGTTATATCATATCATGTGCAGTATCACGTGCAATATTGTAAGTAATTCTTTGACTGAACTTACGTAGTCATTCACTCAGGAATGTATATTAGTATCCTGTCAGTTGTATCTTTTTTCATTGCTTTTAGTATATTGAATGTGCAATACATGCATTTATCTGTAATTAAACCCTGTTCTAAGGACTATTTTAAGGGAATTACTATTATTACCCTAAATTATATCATACACACATTTAGCTATTTAAGTATTTCTCTGCCATCGACCTGTACAGTATAGTTTTCACCTAACACTCTGTAACAATGTATAGTGTACATATTCAGCCATCCACCCATACTTTGCAATGTCTTTTTATGGCTTTTTTGTACTCCAGACTTCCTGTATTTTTATACTTTTTCATACTGCCGCTCTATGTATCATGTATCTGTCTTTTATGTATTTTCGTTCTGGTATTTTGCACCTGCCCTGTGTTTTTTCGTAGCTGCTTGACAAAGAAATTTCCCCTTGGGGATCAATAAAGTATCTAACTAACCAGCACCTTGCTGAAACTGAATCCCAATGTCCAAAGAGAAGCAGGAAAGTCCCTTTCACTCCAAAACACCACAAAACCTGCCCATCTTTATGTTACATGAACCTTAATGACTTTGAACTTGAACGTTTACATGACATGTAAACTCAAGGTAACAGAATTACCCACCTCCACTCACTGCCACCTGGGTGATGCATGGCACTGGCATCCATTTTGTGCCATCATGCTCACCACAGGTCACAACAATTTCTCTGTGCCCAGTGTTTTAAAAGCCAGCCAATGAGCAGTGGGGTGGGGTGGCAGTGCAGTAGGTGGCCTGGGGGAATAGGCCAGTTCTCTTCATGCTCCAGCAGGTGCTGGGGCACACTGGGAGCTGCTTTAGTACCAATCAATCAGACTGAGCATGGCATGCCCACTCACACCTCTCCTCTCTTTCAGACGCCGGTTTCAGTTGAGTGCGCTTGGTTTTTGGAAATGATTTATGCTCCAACTACAAACCACAAGCTTCACTTGACTGATACTATCATCAATGCTAACTCCCCAATACTGTATGGTAATTTGGTTGCAGGGGTTCCACTAGAGAAACAATCCAACACTATGTTAGACCAGGGAATACAATGGTAATTCATTATGAGTAGTAGTAGTAGAGAGAGAGAGACAGCGACAGACGGAGTCAGAGAGAGAGAGACAGACGTAGACAGAGAGACAGACAGAGTCAGAGAGAGAGACAGACAGAGAGAGAGACAGATGGAGTCAGACGGAGACCGAGGGTCCAGTGAACTGATAGATTGTGTATGTTCCACCAGACTGATGGAATCGTCAGTCAGACAGCGAGCCATGCGAGGCCAGCGTGTAGAGGAGTGTGTGTGCAGGCCCTGTGGAGGCTGGAAGGTGGCCTTCTGGCTGCTGGCATCCCTGCTAGGGTCCCTGCTACTGGTGGCTGTCGGCGTGATGCTGCAGATCGGTGAGTGAGTGTGTGTGTGTAATGGAATGATATTTCACCACAGCTCATTTTGAATTGGGAGACAATCTATTTTGAAGCACCTAGTTGTCTGCGCATGTGTGCAGAGGGAATGAGTGGGGGAAGCCAGGGGAGGGTTTGGGGTAAAGTGAGGTCCAACCCACGATTTGGTACAAGGTGCAATGATGGGTGAGTTAAAACGCAAGGATCCACAATAAACAGAGTCCAGTCTCTGTAAGACAGAGGAGGCTGCATGCAGTGGCCTGAACAAGCTTCTTTCTAACCATAAGCGGGAAGCAAGCCTTATTACGCAAATTAAAACCAAATTTCAATTTAAGCTTCCTCACAAGATTATCCATATGAACTTTAAAGGACAACTTGTCATCCAACCATATACCGTTGAAGTCAGAAGTTTACACCTTAGCCAAATACAGTAAAACTCAGTTTTTCACAATTTAATCCATGTAAAAATTCCGTTTTAGGTAAGTTAGGATCACCAGTTTATTTTAAGAATGTGAAATGTCAGAATAATAGTAGAGAAAATGATTTATTTCAGCTTTTATTTCTTTAATCACATTCCCAGTGGGTCAGAAGTTTACATACACTCAATTAGTATTTGGTAGCATTGCCTTTAAATTGTTTAACTTGGGTCAAACGTTTTGGGTAGCCTTCCACAAGCTTCCCACAATAAGTTGGGTGAATTTTGGCCCATTCCTCCTGACAGAACTAGTGTAACTGAGTCAGGTTTGTAGGCCTTGCTCACACATGCTTCTTCAGTTCTGCCCACACATTTTCTATAGGATTGAGGTCAGGGCTTTGTGATGGCCACTCCAATACCTTGACTTTGTTGTCCTTAAGCCATTTTGCCACAACTTTGGAAGTATGCTTGTGGTCATTGTCCATTTGGAGGACCCATTTGCGACCAAGCTTTATATTCCTGACTGATGTCTTGAGATGTTGCTTCAATATATCCACATACTTTTCCTTCCTCATGATGCCATCTATTTTGTGAAGTGCACCAGTCCCTCCTGCAGCAAAGCACCCCCACAACATGATGCTGCCACCCCGTGCTTCACGGTTGGGATGGTGTTCTTCGGCTTGCAAGCATCCCCCTTTTTACCTCCAAACATAACGATGGTCATTATGGCCAAACAGTTCTATTTTTGTTTCATCAGACCAGAGGACATTTCTCCAAAAAGGTAGGATCTTTGTCCCCATGTGCCGTTGCAAACCGTAGTCTGGCTTTTTTATGGCGGTTTTGGAGCAGTGGCTTCTTCCTTGCTGAGCAGCTTTTCAGGTTAGATATAGGACTCGGTCTACAATTATTTTTTTTGAGGTCTTGGCTGATTTCTTTTGATTTTCCCATGATGTTGAGCAAAGAGGCACTGAGTTTGAAGGTAGGCCTAGAAATACATCCACAGGTACACCTCCAATTGACTCAAATGATGTCAATTAGCCTATCAGAAGCTTCTAAAGCCATGACATAATTTTCTGGAATTTTCCAAGCTGTTTAAAGGTACAGTCAATTTAGTGTATGTAAACTTCTGACCCACAGGAATTGTGATATAGTGAATTATAAGTGAAATAATCTGTCTGTAAACAATTGTTGGAAGAATTACTTGTGTCATGCACAAAGTAGATGTCCTAACCGACTTGCCAAAACTATAGTTTGCTAACATGAAATCTGTGGAGTGTTTGAAAAATGAGTTTTAATGAGCCGGTGATTGTCAAGCAATTAACTGCTGGTCTCACAGTAATTTACCGTTAATTAACATTTAGTATCTCCTGGCTTCCACACACAGCCTACAAGCCACTGATGCTGACCTTTGGAACAAAACAATTATTCAAGAGTTTGAGATGCTGGAAGTACGCCATCAAGTGTAGGCCCACTTGGGTTTGAGAGTGGAACAAATGCAGCTGCAGAGAGAGACCAAATTCCTGGTGCTATTGACATGATGGTCTCGTCGGAGTGTTTTCAAATTGTATGGCATCAAACGAAGATAATTCACTCACCCATTGGGCAGGCACCGTAACAGATACATAATGCCGGTTTTTAGAGGTCTTTCAGCACGTGTGCAACGACCAGTAGACATTGTGTAGAACAACGTAGATTTCCCCATGGCCCACGGCGCATCAGGTTTTCCAATCTGGCAACCGCTTCTCCGCGCCTAGACTTCAGAGCGCTGCGCTCACGTAACAGGACTTTCATGCAGACAGACGCTCCTGACTCGTCGCGCTCCAACTTCAAAAAGGTGTGTAGGCTACAGTTTACGAGCGGCCCGATGCAGAAAAAAAGTAATTCTCAATCAGAAATCTTTGTACAAGCAAATTTCGTAAAAGAGACTAAGATCTAAAAATAATAATTATATACAGCATTCACCTCCACATCAAAAGTGTTTGATTCAGTAGACAGGACCAGGGTCATTAAAACATAAACTCTTAAAACTCATACATACAAACCGACAGACTGATTGGCTGGCATCTTGGATTGCACAAATAGGCTGAGTTGTTACCGTTTTGTGCTCAGTAGGTAGTGCATGGCGTTTTCAATGCCAGGATAGTGAGTTCGATTCCTTCAATCACCAATACTTAAAATATATGAACGCATGACTGTACTTAATGGAACATGTTTTTTCCATGACATGGACTGACCAGGTAAATCTATTAACCCTTATTGATGTCACATGCTAAATCCACTTAAATCAGTTTAGATGAAGGGGAGGAGACAGGTTAAAGAAGAAAGTTTAAGCCTTGAGATAATTGAGACATGGATTGTGTATGTGCACTATTTATAGGGTAAATGGGCAAGATAATAGATGTATGTGCCTTTGAACAGGGTATGGTAATAGATGCAGTTTCCTGTGTGTATCAAGAATGGTCCACCACACAAAGTACATTCCAGCCAACTTGACACAACTGTGGAAAGCATCGCTGTGGAATGCTTTCGACTTCTTGTAGAGTCCATGCCCCGCTGAATTGAGGCTGTTCCGAGGGCAAAAGGTGGGAGTGCAACTCAATATTAGGAAAGTGTTCCTAGTATTTGGTATACTCATTGTATGTATATCTATGCATTGGTGGGTGAAATTAGTTTTGATTAGTAGCCTACTACAAAAAGACAGATACATCTCTCAAGATTTTCTTAGGCTAGACCAGTGAGATGTTAACAAACTTCAAATTTGTATTGGATTAATGTTACCAATGATCAAGTTCATGATGGATAGCTGTGCTATCTGACATGTCTTTCTGATTTCAGGAGGTATGGCCAGAATCAGCAGAAGAGCCATACCTAGTAAGTATTTTTAAAGTAAATCGCTTCTCATTTTACTGATGGTATTTTCTGAAAGGTAACATTACGGTGCATTTTCCACCCCAGATTGCAGTCCTACGTCACCTATATGAATACAGATGACCCAAAAAAGACACAAACTAACCCACATAGCGAACATAACATAACTGTTTACGAGTTTAGGGCCTCTTGTTTCATTGAGCCAAGCACCCAAGCATTGGGAAGACAAAGTCATTCCGGTACCCAAGAGTGGTAAAAGCAGACTTGACTGGTTCTAACAGTAGACCAATCAGCTTGCTGACAGCTCTTAGCAAACTGTTGGAAAAAATGGTGTTTGACCAAATACAATGCTATTTCCCTGTAAACAAATTGACAACAGACTCTCAGCATACTTATAGAGAAGGGCACTCAACATGGACTGCACTGACACAATGACTGATGATTGGTTGAAAGAAATTGATGATAAGAAGATTGTGGGAGCTGTACTGTTAGATTTCAGTGCAGCCTTTGATGATATTGACCATAATCTGTTGTTGAGAAAACATGTTTTATGGCTTTTCAACCTCTGCCATATCGTGGATTAAGAACTATCTAATATAACTGTTTTTTTTAATGGAAGCTTTTCTAACGTCAAACATGTAAAGTGTGGTGTACCGCAGGGCAGTTCTCTAGGCCCTCTACATGTTTCTATTTTTACCAATGACCTGCCACTGGCATTAAACATAGCCTGTGAGTCCATGCATGCTGATGATTCAACCATATACAGTGGCAAGAAAAGGTATGTGAACCCTTTGGAATTACATGGATTTCTGCATAAATTGGTCATAAAATTGTATCTGATCTTCATATAAGTCACAACAATAGACAAACACAGTATGCTTAAACTAATAACACACAAAGGATTGTTTTTTCTTGTCCATATTGAATACACCATTTAAACATTCACAGTGTAGATTGGAAAAAGTATGTGAACCCATAAACTAATGACTTCTCCAAAAGCTAATTGGAGTCAGGAGTCAGCTAACCTGGAGTCCAATCAATTAGACAAGATTGGAGGTGTTGGTTAGAGCTGCCCTGCAAAAAACACTCACAAAATTTTTGTTTGCTATTCACAAGATGCATTGCCTGATGTGAACCATGCCCCGAACAGGTAGACTAGCGGTTAGAACCGAAAGGTTGCTGTTTCGAATACCCGAGCCAACAAGGTGAAACAAACCTGTCGATGTGTCTTTGAGCAAGGCACTTAACCCTATTTTGCTCCAGGGGCTGACCATGTAGGTAGGCCTTCATTGTAAATAAAATAAAAATATCAAATGACTTGCCTAAACATAAAAAAAACAGGACAACGACCCAGATCAAATTTTATTGGTTACATACGTGGTTAAGATATGCTTGAATGCTTGTGCTTCCAGCTCCGACAGTGCAGCAATATCTAACAAGTATTATAAACTGGGTGGTTCCAGCCCTGAATGCTGATTGGCTGACAGCCGTGGTACAGTATATGAGACTGTATACTATGGGTATGACAAAACATTTATTTTTACTGCTCTAATTACTTTAGTAACAAGTTTATAATAGCAAAAGGCACCTCTGGGGTTTGTGGTATATGACCAATATACCACGGCTAATGGCTGTATCCAGGCACTCCGCGATGGCCATATTCCACACCCCCTCGTGCATTATTGCTTAAATATCTAACAGTTTCACAACATATACCCAAATACACATAAATCTAAGTAAGGAATGAATTGAGAATATATACATATATGTCAGGACGACATTGGACTAAGATACAGTGGCATAGAAATCTTTATAGTATACAGTATGCACATAAGAGATTGGTGATGCAGTATGTAAACACGATTAAGTGACTAAGATACCGAAGAATAGTATAGCGTACAGTTTATACATATGAGATGAGTAGTACAAGATACGGAAACATTATTAAAGTGACTAGTGTTTCATTTCCTTAAAGTGGCCGTTGATTTCTGATCTATGTCTATAGGCAGCCGTCTCTGATGTGCAAGAGATGGCTGTTTAGCACTCAGTGGTGTAGTATAGAGTACAATACAGTATATACATACAGTATATACAAAACACAGAAGTAAATCAACAACAGAATGGCTTCAACAGAAGAAAATACCCGTTCTGGAGTGGCCCAGTCAGAGTCCTGACCTCAACCCCATTGAGATGCTGTGGCATGACCTCAAGAGAGCGGTTCACACCAGACATCCCAAGAATATTGCTGAACTGAAACAGTTTTGTAAAGAAGAATGGTCCAAAATTCCTCCTGACCGTTGTGCAGGTCTGATCCGCAACTACAGAAAACGTTTGGTTGGTTAGGTTATTATTGCTAAATGAGGGTCAACCAGTTATTAAATCCAAGCGTTCACATACTTTTCCCACCCTGCACTGTGAATGTTTACACGGTGTGTTCAATAAAGACATGAAAACGTATAATTGTTTGTGTGCTATTAGTTTAAGCAGACTGTGTTTATCTATTGTTGTGACTTAGATGAAGATCAGATAAAATGTTATGACCAATTTATGCAGAAATCCAGGTAATTCCAAAGGGTTCACATACTTTTCTTGCCACTGTATGTGTCAGCAACCACAGCTAATGAAACCACAGCACTGAAACCCTTAATAAGGAGTTTTTGGAATAGTTGGCAAGTAATAAGAGTTGAGGAGAGACTGACTGCATCACTTCTTTTTATAAGAAACATTCATGTGTACAGCTCTGACACACACATTTACCCCACCAGAAGTGCCACCAGAGGTCTTTTCATAGTCCCCAAATCCAGAACAAATTCAAGAAAGTATTATATAGAGCCATTATTCCATGGAACTCCCTTCCATCTCATATTGCTCAAATGAACAGCAAACCGGTTTAAAATAACACCTCAAGGCACAACACCTCTCCCCTATTTGACCTAGATATGTTGTGTGTATGTATTGATATATAGGCTATGTGTGCCATTTTTAAATGTATGTAGTTCTGTCCATGAGTTGTTCTTGTCTATTAATGTTCTGTATTATGTCATGTTTCATGATCTGTGTGGACCCCATGAAAAGTAGCTAAATGACCCCCCCCCCCCCCAACAAATATAAAAAAAGGGAGAAGCCTGTGAAATGACCTGTTTCCTCTTCTCTCTTTGTGAGGCAGTGAATGAAACAAGAATACACAGTCTCAATGGCTTTAGAATGTCTCCTCTACAAGAAACACTATAGCAGACCTTTCTAATCGATCTGACCCAGGTATCCTGGAAGGATATTGACCTCATCCCGTCAGTAGATGATGCCTGGTTGTTCTTTAAAAGTCCTTTCCTCACCATCCTAAATGAGCATGCCCCTTTCAAAAAACTTAGAACTAAGAACAGATATAGCCCTTGGTGGTTCACTCCAGACTTGACTGCCCTTGACCAACACAAAAACATCCTTTGGCGCACTGCATTAGCATCAAATAGCCCCCGCGATATGCAGCTATTCAGGGAAACCAGGAACAAATATACACAGTCAGTTAGAAAAGCAAAGGCCAGCTTTTTCAAACAGAAATTTGCATCCTGTAGTACTAATTCCCAAACGTTCTGGGACACTGTAAAGTCCATGGAGAATAAGAGCACCTCCCAGTTGCCCACTGCACCTAGGCTAGGAAACACTGTCACCACCAATAAATTCACGATAATCGAAAATTTCAACAAGCATTTTGCTACGGCAAAATCCCAGTGCCATCCGTTTTGTTACCAAAGCCCCATATACTACCCACCACTGCGACCTGTATTCTCTCGTTGGCTGGCCCTCACTACATGTTCGTCGCCAAACCCACTGGCTCCAGGTCATCTATAAGTCTTTATTAGGTAAATCCCCGCCTTATCTCAGCTCGCTGGTCACCATAGCAACACCCACCCGTAGTATGCGCTCCAGCAGGTATATTTCACTGGCCACCCGCAAAGCCAACACCTCCTTTGGCCGCCATTCCTTCCAGTTCTCTGCTGCCAATGACTGGAACGAATTGCAAAAATCCTTGAAGCTAGAGGTTCCTATCTCCCTCACTAACTTTAAGCATCAGCTGTCAAAGCTGCTTATCGATCACTGCACCTGCATATAGCCCTTCTGTAAATAGCCCACCCTACTACCTCATCCCCATATTTATTTTTTACTTCCGCTCATTTTGCACTCCAGAATCTGTATTTGCACATCATCATTTGCACATCCTTCATTCCCGTGTTAATGCTAATCTGTAATTTATATCACCACAATGGTCTATTTATTGTCCTACCTCCTAACCTTACTGCATTTTGCACTACATTTTGCACTCTGTATATGGATTTTCTATTGTGTTATTGACTGTACGTTTGTTTATTTCCCATGTGTAACTCTGTGTTGTTTTTTGTCGCACTGCTTTGCTTTGTCTTGGCCAGGTCGCAGTTGTAAATGAGAAATTGTTCTCAACTGACCTACCTGGTTAAATAAAGGTGAAATAAATAAAACAATTTAAAATATGTCCTCAAACTGTGTGTGCATATATATATATATATATATATATATATAATGTCATGTGAAAAGGTAAGTACACCCCTTGGAAAGTGGTCTTTTTTTAAACATATTTGGACACATGGATATTTGATCTAAATTCCCACCACATTCATTGATAAAGGTAACCCAATTTAACAAATCACACACAAAAAAAAAACGTTATAAAAAATGTTATGCAATTAAAATAAAGAAAAATGCCTTTTCCTTATGCGGAAAAAGTTAGTACACCCCTACCTTTACCATCACATTAAATGGCAGAAATTTGAATCAGGTGTATCAAAAGAAGTGCAAATGATTACAATATCATTAGAGAGAAACTTAGGAGGGTCCAGCCTTCCATAAAGATTAGAAACTTGGTCTGGTTTGGTCTTAACCATATAGGTGTGTGGTAACACATCATTCAAAGATCAGAAGACCTACCCGAGGCCCTCAGAAGAAAGATAATTGATGCCCATGAGTCTGGGAGGAGTTACAGTCTGGGAGGAGTTACAGTCTGGGAGGAGTTACAGTCTGGGAGGAGTTACAAATCCATTTACAAGCAATTCAAAGTACATCATTCCTGTCCGATGGCTCATCTACAAATTGAGAAAATTCCAGACCACTGGCAATCTACCTAGGACAGGTCGTCCCACCAAATTCAGCCCAAGAGCTGACCGAAAGATGCTCATAGAAGCCTCTAAGAACCCCAGGGTAACATCAAGGGATCTACAGACCTCTCTTGCCACAATCAATGTCGAATTGCATGGGTACACTGTCAGAAAGAGACTGCACTAACTTGGCCTACATGGGAGGTCAGGAAGGAAGAAGCCTTTGCTCTCAAATAATTATATAAAGACATGACTGGCGTTTGCCAGACAACCCCTTGGTAAAGACCAAAACTACTGGAACAATGTGCTCTGGACAGATGAATCAAAGGTGGAGTTGTTTGGCCTCAATGCCAGACGCCATGCTTGGCAAAAACGAAACACTGCCTTTGAGTAGAAGAACCTCATACCAACCGTAAAGCATGGAGGCGGTGGCATTATGGTTTGGGGCTGCTTTGCTGCCTCAGGGCCAACTTGCCGTCATCGAGTCAACTATGAATTCTATATTGTACCAGAGAATTCTTGAAGAGAATGTGAGGCCATCTGTCAAAAAGCTGAAGCTGAACCAAACATGGATCTTGCAACAGGACAATGATCCAAAACACAAAAGCAAAGCTACAACAGAATTTATTTATTTTACTAGGCAAGTCAGTTAAGAACAAATTCTTATTTTCAATGACAGCCTAGGAACAGTGGGTTAACTGCCTTGTTCAGGGGCAGAACAACAGATTTTTACCTTGTCAGCTCAGGGATTCGATCCAGCAACCTTTCGGTTACGGGCCCAACACTCTAACCACTGGGCTACCTGCCGCCCCAATGCTCAAAAAGAAGAAATGGAGGGTTATGGAATGGCCGAGTCAAAGCCCAGATCTCAGTCAATCAAATTTCAATCAAATGTATTTATTTATCAGCCAATGTCACAAAGTGCTATACTGAAACCCAGCCTAAAACTCCAAACAGCAAGCAATGCAGATGTAGAAGCACGGTGGCTAGAAAAAACTCCCTAGAAAGGACAATTATTGGCCATTAAGGCCAGTTCTTTCTCCAAGATGTTCAAACGTTCATAGATGACCAGGCCAGTTGGAACATGACACAGTTGAAGAAGAGTGGGTAAGAATTCCTCCCAGTCGATGTAAGAGACTGATAGACAGTTACAAGAAACGTCTACATGAAGTTATTTCAGCCAAAGGGGGAAACACCAGCTATTGAAGCTAGATGTGGACTTATTTACTCTAATAAAATAATTGCAAAGTATAATCTTTCAGTGTCATTTGTTAAATGAGGTTTCCTTTATCTGTCAGTAGTGTTGAAGTGAAGATTACATGTCCATCTGTTCAATTATGTAAAAAAAAAGAAAAACAAAAGAGAACTTTCCAGGTGGTGTACTTACTTTTTCACATTTCTGTATATGACCACATACTGTATGCTTTTGCTCTACCACAGAGCTTTAAACCCCAGGAAAGACTACCGACGGCCATAAACCTGAGGAGTAAATACGCATTATAATCTTGTTGTCCAGCTTTTTCACGGTCATTCCAATAGCCAAGTGAATAAGACTTGGAATACAAGACTAAACAGAGGCCAACCCTATAGAACCTGTGTGGTTGCTAAATGATGGGAGAAGATGTACCCAAGATGTTTAATCATTATTGCTGTATACAACTTTTATCGGTTGTTTGGTTAATGCCTAAAGATATAGTGTTGAGGGAAAACTGTGTTTCCCAAACCTCTCCTCCAGTACCCCCAGCCAGTCTAAACCTCTCCTCCAGTACCCCCAGCCAGTCTAAACCTCTCCTCCAGTACCCCCAGCCAGTCTAAACCTCTCCTCCAGTACCCCCAGCCAGTCTAAACCTCTCCTCCAGTACCCCCAGCCAGTCTAAACCTCTCCTCCAGTACCCCCAGCCAGTCTAAACCTCTCCTCCAGTACCCCCAGCCAGTCTAAACCTCTCCTCCAGTGCCCCCAGACAGTTCCACTTGTTTTATGTATTCCAGAACTTGCACACAGAGGTTTAGGAAACAGGGATGTTAACAAAGTAAAGCCTGCCATCTTGTTCAAAATTATATTGAGTGGGGGGCCAAAGACAGCATTTGGAAGAGACAATGTAGTTCATAGTTTTTATTCTAAAAAAAACCCAAATATCACACAGACAGGAATGTATAAACCCTCTGTACATATTTCTATGTCGACTATTTAGCTGGTTTAGCTAGCTACATGGTCTAAAGAAGCTTCCTGTTGCATTTTCAAAGTGTCTCAGATTACAGGAAAATCGATATAGTAGATACAGATTACAGTACTATGGAGGGCCAAGAACCTCCTTTCAACTAATCATTTGACCATTCTCTTTTTCTCTCTCTTTTTCCAGCCAATGGCACGATGACGACGGCCTTTTCCAGCCAATGGCACGATGACGACGGCCGCCATGAAGACAACGCATTCCCAAGGTAGGCATTATGCTGCTGGGCTCCCGCCAACTCTCACCCATGCTCAATAAATACATGTCCACATCCAACACATTAATGACAAATGATCAGAGAGAGAGAGAGAGAGAGAGAGAGAGAGAGAGAGAGAGAGAGAGAGAGAGAGAGAGAGAGAGAGAGAGAGAGAGAGAGAGAGAGAGAGAGAGAGAGAGAGAGAGAGAGAGAGAGAGAGAGAGAGAGAGAGAGAGAGAGAGAGAGAGAGAGAGAGAGAGAGAGAGAGAGAGAGAGAGAGAGAGAGAGAGAGAGAGAGAGAGAGAGAGAGAGAGAGAGAGAGAGAGAGAGAGAGAGAGAGAGAGAGAGAGAGAGAGAGAGAGAGAGAGAGAGAGAGAGAGAGAGAGAGAGATAAGGAAAATGAGAGAGAGAGAGATAAGGAAAATGAGAGAGAGAGAGATAAGGAAAATGAGAGAGAGAGAGATAAGGAAAATGAGAGAGAGAGAGATAAGGAAAATGAGAGAGAGAGAGATAAGGAAAATGAGAGAGAGAGAGAGAGAGAGAGAGAGAGATAAGGAAAATGAGAGAGAGAGAGAGAGAGAGAGAGATAAGGAAAATGAGAGAGAGAGAGAGAGAGAGAGAGAGAGATAAGGAAAATGAGAGAGAGAGAGAGAGAGAGAGAGAGAGATAAGGAAAATAGTGAGAGAGAGAGAGAGAGAGAGAGAGAGAGAGAGAGAGAGAGAGAGATAAGGAAAATGAGAGAGAGAGAGAGAGAGAGAGAGAGAGATAAGGAAAATGAGAGAGAGAGAGAGAGAGAGAGAGATAAGGAAAATGAGAGAGAGAGAGAGAGAGAGAGAGATAAGGAAAATGAGAGAGAGAGAGAGAGAGAGAGAGATAAGGAAAATGAGAGAGAGAGAGAGAGAGAGAGAGATAAGGAAAAATGAGAGAGAGAGAGAGAGAGAGAGAGATAAGGAAAATGAGAGAGAGAGAGAGAGAGAGAGAGATAAGGAAAATGAGAGAGAGAGAGAGATAAGGAAAATGAGAGAGAGAGAGAGAGAGAGAGATAAGGAAAATGAGAGAGAGAGAGAGAGAGAGAGAGAGATAAGGAAAATGAGAGAGAGAGAGAGAGAGAGAGATAAGGAAAATGAGAGAGAGAGAGAGAGAGAGAGATAAGGAAAATGAGAGAGAGAGAGAGAGAGAGAGATAAGGAAAATGAGAGAGAGAGAGAGAGAGATAAGGAAAATGAGAGAGAGAGAGAGAGAGATAAGGAAAATGAGAGAGAGTGAGAGAGAGATAAGGAAAATGAGAGAGAGAGAGAGACAGAGAGAGATAAGGAAAATGAGAGAGAGAGAGAGAGAGAGAGCGCACCCTGGGCAAACTACAACAGGGTCACTTCCTTAGCTCTCCATTTACCTGTTCCTGAAGTTGGACAGTGGAAGGGATTAGACAAGCTATTCTAAAATCATTATTAGCTAGCCATATAAGTAGCTATTAACTATCATTATATGATAGTTAGATTTCAGAAGGTTACACACACCAGTATAATGTCCCACAGACAGTGGGCCTGTTATGTGTTTGTCCAGACTTACATTCTGTTCCATGTTGTGTGGCACATATATAATACAGAAAGAAAGCGTACAGTCTTTAGCCAGTAGTCAAGGCCAGTAGTCAAGGCCAGTAGTCAAGGCCAGTAGTCAAGGCCAGTAGTCAAGGCCAGTAGTCAAGGCCAGTAGTCAAGGCCAGTAGTCAAGGCCAGTAGTCAAGGCCAGTAAAAGGATAAGGTTTGAATTGGTTTAGTGGGGATTTTCATCACTTACAGTGACAATTAAGATTCCTTTGACTATCCTGTATTTGTCTCCTCTGCAGTGGGTCTGGTCATATTATATTGTGTCCTCTGCAGTGGGTCTGATCATATTATATTGCCTCGTGGGTCTGGTCTTATTATATTGTCTCCTCTGCAGTGGGTCTGGTTATATTATATTGTCTCCTCTGCAGTGGGTCTGGTCATATTATATTGTCTCCTCTGCAGTGGGTCTGGTCATATTATATTGACTCCTCTGCAGTGGGTCTGGTCATATTATATTGTCTCCTCTGCAGTGGGTCTGGTCATATTATATTGTCTCCTCTGCAGTGGGTCTGGTCATATTAAATTGTCTCCTCTGCAGTGGGTCTGGTCATATTATATTGTCTCCTCTGCAGTGGGTCTGGTCATATTATATTGCCTCGTGGGTCTGGTCTTATTATATTGTCTCCTCTGCAGTGGGTCTGGTCATATTATATTGTCTCCTCTGCAGTGGGTCTGGTCTTATTATATTGTCTCCTCTGCAGTGGGTCTGGTCTTATTATATTGTCTCCTCTGCAGTGGGTCTGGTCATATTATATTGTCTCCTCTGCAGTGCGTCTGGTCATATTATATTGTCTCCTCTGCAGTGGGTCTGGTCTTATTATATTGTCTCCTCTGCAGTGGGTCTGGTCATATTATATTGTCTCCTCTGCAGTGTGTCTCCTCTGCAGTGGGTCTGGTCATATTATATTGTCTCCTCTGCAGTGGGTCTGGTCTTATTATATTGTCTCCTCTGCAGTGGGTCTGGTCATATTATATTGTCTCCTCTGCAGTGGGTCTGGTCATATTATATTGTCTCCTCTGCAGTGGGTCTGGTCTTATTATATTGTGTCCTCTGCAGTGGGTCTGGTCTTATTATATTGTCTCCTCTGCAGTGGGTCTGGTCTTATTATATTGTCTCCTCTGCAGTGGGTCTGGTCTTATTATATTGTCTCCTCTGCAGTGGGTCTGGTCTTATTATATTGTCTCCTCTGCAGTGGGTCTGGTCATATTATATTGTCTCCTCTGCAGTGGGTCTGGTCTTATTATATTGTCTCCTCTGCAGTGGGTCTGGTCATATTATATTGTCTCCTCTGCAGTGGGTCTGGTCATATTATATTGTCTCCTCTGCAGTGCGTCTGGTCATATTATATTGTCTCCTCTGCAGTGGGTCTGGTCATATTATATTGTCTCCTCTGCAGTGCGTCTGGTCATATTATATTGTCTCCTCTGCAGTG
Organism: Thymallus thymallus; assembly: GCA_023634145.1. Lineage (NCBI taxonomy): Eukaryota > Metazoa > Chordata > Actinopteri > Salmoniformes > Salmonidae > Thymallus > Thymallus thymallus. The sequence continues at coordinate 41,435,406 of CM042391.1, read as the reverse complement.
GGTCTGGTCATATTATATTGTCTCCTCTGCAGTGGGTCTGGTCTTATTATATTGTCTCCTCTGCAGTGGGTCTGATCATATTATATTGTCTCCTCTGCAGTGGGTCTGGTCATATTATATTGTCTCCTCTGCAGTGCGTCTGGTCATATTATATTGTCTCCTCTGCAGTGCGTCTGGTCATATTATATTGTCTCCTCTGCAGTGCGTCTGGTCATATTATATTGTCTCCTCTGCAGTGGGTCTGGTCTTATTATATTGTCTCCTCTGCAGTGGGTCTGGTCTTATTATATTGTCTCCTCTGCAGTGGGTCTGGTCATATTATATTGTCTCCTCTGCAGTGGGTCTGGTCATATTATATTGTCTCCTCTGCAGTGGGTCTGGTCATATTATATTGTCTCCTCTGCAGTGGGTCTGGTCATATTATATTGTCTCCTCTGCAGTGCGTCTGGTGAACGGGCGTAACAGGTGTGAGGGGCGTGTGGAGGTGTGGCACAACGGGACGTGGGGTACGGTGTGTGATGACGACTGGGACATGGTAGATGCCAACGTGGTGTGTCGGCAGCTGGACTGTGGTCTGGCCGTGGCGGTGGGCAGCATCCCAGAGTACGGCCAGGGCTCAGGGCCCATTCTGCTGGACAACGTAGACTGTAAAGGAGGGGAGACAGACCTGGGACAGTGTGGCGGTCTGGGCTGGGGCATCCATAACTGTTACCACTATGAGGATGTATCGGTCACATGTAGAGGTAAGGCTCATTGAGATATATTTACAATACTCTAGTGCAGGGTTATTCAACTTATCCTACGAGGTCCAGAGCTTGCTGCTTTTCTGTTCTACCTGATAATGAATTGCACCCACCTGGTGTCCCAGGTCTAAATCAGTCCCTGATTAGAGGGGAATCACCCACCTGGTGTCCCAGGTCTAAATCAGTCCCTGATTAGAGGTGAATCACCCACCTGGTGTCCCAGGTCTAAATCAGTCCCTGATTAGAGGGGAATCACCCACCTGGTGTCCCAGGTCTAAATCAGTCCCTGATTAGAGGGGAATCACCCACCTGGTGTCCCAGGTCTAAATCAGTCCCTGATTAGAGGTGAATCACCCACCTGGTGTCCCAGGTCTAAATCAGTCCCTGATTAGAGGTGAATCACCCACCTGGTGTCCCAGGGGAACAATGAAAAAACATAGTGGAATTTGCTTTGAGGTCCAGAGTTGAGTTTGAGGGCTTTAGTGTATTACTGTTGTAATTATGGTTTCTATAGGAAGGGTCTTAACCCTAACCCTTACCATTTCTAAAGATCTTATGTGAGTGTTAAAATGACACATCCCTGGTGACTGATTAAAGAAGCCATTCTCACTAATAAAACAATTGATTCCTTAATTTATTCCATCTCTCCTTAGTTCCATTAGTGGTGGAGTCACGGGGCCTTGGCGAGGTCACCGCTTCATCTAGAAGAAACTCAGGTTTAAGTAAGTGATCCAATTATTTCTTTGTCTCTAATTTCAGTCAAATGCACTAAAGAATATGTAAATAAAATAGTTTCAAGAAGGGTTTGTTTTATTCACTGTATAAACTGAGTTAAGGGAAAGAGTGAAGAATCAAGCTGTAAAGTCAGTTTGCCTCAGCCACAGCCAGGAATGTACAACTGTAGAACTTCAAAGTAATTTCTAGCTCAGTCAAAAGTTCCTTGTGAAAAGACGCAACAGATTGTCACTGTAAATGATTATAGAAAGTTCCAGGTCTACAAATAGACATGTATACCACTGGGAATGGTGTCGAGGCTACGTGGATTCCTTAGATTGATGACTCTTTTGGGAGGCGCCTATTGAAGTTGAAGCCTAAAGGATACATTTTAATAGTGTTTTTCTTCAAACCCTCTCCACGGGATGACACCATCAGTGTTCACTCACTGTAACTGTAGGCTTTCTTCTTTTCACCTCAATGAAGTTTTCTCTAAAAACTTTTCAGTGCTTTAGTTTTCTATATATAGAACAACAGGCTGCATTGAAACACTGGACAAACACAGTCAGAGATACCGAATTAACCAACTGAAAACAAATGAATATGCATGTGATCAACAAGAAAGCCAAAAGGTCCCATAGGGCAGGAGTCTCTCCTGCTTCTGTAGTGTGAGGCTTCTTGATGCTAGTCTATCGCTGGGACTAACACCCAATCCATCTGCCAAAAAGAGAGGCATCGGCTAGCATTTTTACAGTCTTTGGTATGACTCGACTGGGGATTGAACCCCCAACCTTAGGGCGGACACTCTAACCACAACGCCACTAGGTTGGTGATATGCTCACTACAGTGTTTATTTAATCGTCTACATAGAAGACAATACAAGAGCCCATTAAATCCAAACTAAATAGTCTGCATTTACACAGGCAGCCCAATTCTGATATTTTCCCACCAAATTTTGCATATATAGTGTACATGGAATGCTGATGAATCCCACCCTCCCCTATATTTTAGGAGATGGTACGATCCGGTTAGTTGGTGGACTGGATTATTGCCAGGGACGAGTGGAGGTCTTCTACCAGGGCAGCTGGGGGACAGTGTGTGATGACGACTGGGGTATGAGAGACGCAGGGGTGGTGTGCCAGCAGATAGGCTGTGGCCACGCTGTTTCCTCCACCACCAATGCCTACTTTGGCTATGGCACAGGCCGGATTCTACTGGACAACGTCAACTGTAATGGCTACGAGAACCAGCTGAGTAAATGCTACAGCCTGGGATGGGGGATACACAACTGTGGACATCATGAGGATGCTGGAGTTATCTGTTCAGGTGAGAAGCTGTCTCTCGCTCTCTCTCTCTCTCTTTCTCAAATTCAAGATGCTTTATTGGCATGAAAAACATTACATCAATATCGCCAAAGCAACAATGTATACAATATACATTGTAATAAAATAATAAAGAATAACAAATAATAATATAAAATGGTAGTAAATAGTAATAATAAAAAATAACAACAATAAAATGGTAGAAGTAAATAGTAGAAATATAATTAATATAAAAGGCTAAACATGGAAAATTAAACTATAACTAACTACCACTACTATTTATGATAATAATCACTTTTTTTAAATTAATAACAATAATACCACTAATAATAGTAAAAACAATAACACTAATAATAAGTAAGTTACTGCTTACTATGCAGATGTTATTACTCAGTGTCCCTCAGGCTATGGCAGGTTAATACATATTTGGCTGCAAGAGGAGCGGTTACTTTTCACCCAGGAGTATTTATAGTTTTTCCTCTGGGTTTTTAATACATTTAAATTTTGAATAAATGTAGTAATTTGTGTGAATAATGAATCTCTTGGTGAGGAATATTTCTCCCAGTAAAGGAGAAAGTGCATCTCTGTTTCTACCTCCCCTGTGGTGCAGTGATCACATACACCCTCCTCTCTGGGTAGCCATGTCTTTATGTCTGCAGGTGTCTATTACCAGTTGGTGGTCAGTCAGCCTGTACTTGGTAAGGATCTGTCTCTGCTTTGTATCTCTGACAGAGTGGAGAAAATCAGACAATTCATATTCTCTGTTCAGAGCCAGATAGCAATTTAGTCGGCTTTGGGATTTTGGTTCATTTTTCAAATGTTGTAAATATGAGTCCTTTGATTGGTTCATGATTTTGTTTATTTGAATTATTTATTTTGAAGCAGTGCTGGTGTCAGCTTGGTTGGTTGACTGTGTTTGGGTTTGAAGTGCTTTAAATTGGAGACTAGAATTTGGACTTGAATTTAGGTGTAGCCCAAATTTTTATGATCTTTTTTGTACTTTCATTACCACTGGAAAGCGTTCCAATTCTGCCCTACATGCATTAGTTTGTGTATTTCTTTGGACTTGTAGAATTCTCCAACAGAATTCTGCATGTAGGGCTTCAATTGGATGTTTGTCCAACATTCTAAAGTCCAGTTTATTGAGTGGCCCCCAAACCTCACTTCCGTAAAGAGCTATTGGTAGGATTACGCTGTCAAATATTTAGGTCCAAATTCTAATTGGGATGTTGATTTTGAATAATTTCATTTTTATTGCATACAATGCTCTGCAGACTTTTTCTTTGAGCGCATTCACTGCCATATTAAGTTTCCCGATGCAGATATGGTCAGACCAAGGTATGAGTAACTTTTTGTGTGTTCAATTTGGTGTTGTTCAGGGTGAATTTATATTTGTGTTTCTGACATCTGGGATTTTTCTGAAAAATCATGATTTCCGTTTTTTCGAAATTTACAGCCAGGGCCCAATTGTGGTAATGTTGCTCTAGAATGTTAAGGTTCTGTTGAAGACCTTCTTTGGTTAGTGATAAAAGAACCAAATCATCAGCATATAGCAGATATTTTACCTCTGTGTCAAACAGTGTGAGTCCTGGGGCTGCAGAAGGGCCCAACATGTCTGCTAATTCATTTATATAAATGTTGAAAAGGTTTGGACTCAAACTGCAGCCTTGTCTCACACCTCGACGTTGCAAAAATAATTATTTTCTTTGTTTTTTTTTATTTTTATTGCACACCTTACCACCAAGCCCACTTAGGAGAATTTTGAAGAATAGCCATTCGTGCCAAATAGAATCAATAAAGCAAGCAAAGATTTGGCCCTCTTTTTTTTGGTGGATGTGTTTATTAATTAGTGTGTGTTAGGTGTATATATGGTCAGTAGTGTGATGGTTGGAGAAAGCCAGTTTGACATTTACTTATTACATTTTTTTTCTTGAAGAATGGTTTGAATTGTTGAATTCAAAATGCAACAGAAAAACTTCCCCAAGTTGCTGTTTACGCATATTATTTAATTATTGGCGTCTGATTTGTCTCCACTTTTGTGGTTAGGGGAGATGAGCCCCTGGTTCCAGACATCAGGAAAGCAGCCAGAAGTTAGCACCATGTTGAACAATTTAAGCATAGCATTTTTCAACTCAGGTGTGCTGTTATTCAGCATTTAATTTCTGATGTTATCTAGACCTCAAGCCTTCTTTGGTTTTATAGATTTTAGCTTTTCATTTAGTTCTTGTTTGGTTGTTGGGGAATCTAATGGTTTAGGTTGTTTTTAATGACTGATTCAAGGATGTTAAATTTTTCTTGAATTTCTAATTGGGTAAGTCTTTTTGTGGGATGTTTTTGTATAGATTAACAAAATAAGTTTTCCAAATTCCTTCATCTTGTATGGTTAATTCATGTGGCTTTGTTATGCTTAACATTTTATATATACAGTGGGGAGAACAAGTATTTGATACACTGCCGATTTTGCAGGTTTTCCTACTTACAAATCATGTAGAGGTCTGTAATTTTTATCATAGGTAGCACTTCAACTGTGAGAGATGGAATCTAAAACAAAAATCCAGAAAATCACATTGTATGATTTTTTAATAATTAATCTGCATTTTATTGCATGACAAGTATTTGATCACCTACCAACCAGTAAGAATTCCAGCTCTCACAGACCTGTTAGTTTTTCTTTAAGAAGCCCTCCTGTTCTCCACTCATTACCTGTATTAACTGCACCTGTTTGAACTCGTTACCTGTATAAAAGACACCTGTCCACACACTCAATCAAACAGACTCCAACCTCTCCACAATGGCCAAGACCAGAGGGCTGTGTAAGGACATCAGGGATAAAATTGTAGACCTGCGCAAAGCTGGGATGGGCTACAGGACAATAGGCAAGCAGCTTGTTGAGAAGGCAACAACTGTTGGCGCAATTATTAGAAAATGGAAGAAGTTCAAGATGACGGCCAATCTCCATTGGTCTGGGGCATCATGCAAGATCTCACCTCGTGGGGCATCAATGATCATGAGGAAGGTGAGGGATCAGCCCAGAACTACACGGCAGGACCTGGTCAATGACCTGAAGAGAGCTGGGACCACAGTCTCAAAGAAAACCATTAGTAACACACTACGCCGTCATGGATTAAAATCCTGCAGCGGACACAAGGTCCCCCTGCTCAAGCCAGCGCATGTCCAGGCCTGTCTGAAGTTTGCCAATGACCATCTGGATGATCCAGAGGAGGAATGGGAGAAGGTCATGTGGTCTGATGAGACAAAAATAGAGCTTTTTGGTCTAAACTCCACTCGCCGTGTTTAGAGGAAGAAGAAGGATGAGTACAACCCCAAGAACACCATCCCAACCGTGAAGCATGGAGGTGGAAACATCATTCTTTGGGGATGCTTTTCTGCAAAGGGGACAGGACGACTGCACTGTATTGAGGGGAGGATGGATGGGGCCATGTATCGCGAGATCTTGGCCAACAACCTCCTTCCCTCAGTAAGAGCATTGAAGATGGGTCGTGGCTGGGTCTTCCAGCATGACAACGACCCGAAACACACAGCCAGGGCAACTAAGGAGTGGTTCCGTAAGAAGCATCTCAAGGTCCTGGAGTGGCCTAGCCAGTCTCCAGACCTGAACCCAATAGAACATCTTTGGAGGGAGCTGAAAGTCTGTATTGCCCAGCGACAGCCCCGAAACCTGAAGGATCTGTATGGAGGAGTGGGCCAAAATCCCTGCTGCAGTGTGTGCAAACTCTGGTCAAGAACTACAGGAAACGTATGATCTCTGTAATTGCAAACAAAGGTTTCTGTACCAAATATTATGTTCTGCTTTTCTGATGTATCAAATACTTATGTCATGCAATAAAATGGCAAATTAATTACTTAAAAATTATACAATGTGATTTTCTGGATTTTTGTTTTAGATTCAGCCACTCACAGTTGAAGAGTACCTATGATAAAAACTACAGACTTCTACATGCTTTGTAAGTGGGAAAACCTGCAAAATCGGCAGTGTATCAAATACTTGTTCTCCCCACTAGTGACAGTTGAACTGCTTAGCAACTGGTAAATAATCCAGCTAGCTGGGAGCTAGATAACTGCACGATTTTTTATAAACATTAATTGCTTAATTTGTTGTTTGTTTTGTCTCCCATTCAGTCTTGCAGTTTTCCTTTAGTTTTTTCCAATCTACTTCACTCTAAAATCCATGGAAATCTCAATATTTGTAGGAGCTCATTTTTTCAGAAGCTGCTGCTCAATTTGGAACTCTCTCTCTCTCTCCTTCCCTTTCTCTCTCTCTCTCTCTCTCTCTCTCTCTCTCTCTCTCTCTCTCTCTCTCTCTCTCTCTCCTTCCCATCCTCTGTCTCTGTCTCTCTCTCTCTCTCTCTCTCTCTCTCTCTCTCTCTCCTTCCCATCCTCTCTGTCTCTGTCTCTGTCTCTGTCTCTCTCTCTCTCTCTCTCTCTCTCTTTCTCTCTTCCTGAATCTCTCTCTGTCTTTATTCATACTATTCTAAATATCTGCTATTCATGTCTGTTCTCTCAGGTTCAGGATCCACCACTGTTCCTCCCATGAACACTGCCACAATTCCCATGGGAAGGAGATTCTTCCAGACTGCCAGCATTGCAGGTAATTGTTGAGCTTCAGTATTTTATGGGCTCCAGAGTGGCTCAGCGGTCTAAGGCACTGCATCTTAGTGCTAAAGGCATCACTACAGATCCTGGTTCGATCCCGGGCTGTGTCACAACTGGCTGTGATCAGGAATCCCATAGGTTTCCACACTGTAGGTCCCCATCAGACCACACTGCTCCACCTGCCCCAATAGAGGGTGCTGTTTCACCTATTGGTTTCTCTAAATCTAAGACAGCTGTGCCAGCCAATACACTTTTCTGAGAAAGGGAAATGGTTGCAAATAACCCTTATTTGCAACCATATGTGCCCTCGTTTGGTATGTGCCCTCGTTTGGTATTAAATATAAAATTTGCTCTTGTTTTGCAACTGGTAAGATTGCAAAACATACATTCATGGTTCTGTCCCGTCATCAAACCTTTGAAACTTTTCTTAGCTTTCTCCGTTTGGATGTCTGAAGGGTAAACTATTTCCATAGCAACACTGGTGATGTTGGCTACAGTGTTGCAATAGAAGCCTACCTTTTCCAAAACAGCATTGTTTCTAGTATTATTGTCTCTAGTGTCTTTAGAGACTCTCCTTAGTACTTTAGGCATCAGCTTGCTTGTGAAGACTGACTCATCATTCTGATTCGAATACGTTTCTCGTCTTATTCTAGTGACCGACCGAACAGAACCAGTCAATACGACTACTACGACGACTGTGAGAACGACAACGGTTGCTATGACACCCAAAGGTAGTGGTGATGCTGCGCCCCCATGTGCTAAATGAAAGGGAATTAACTAGCTAATGTACTCTAAACAGATATATCTGTTATTATTCACAAATATTCCATTTATAGATTAAAGCCATTGTGCAACAGGGAAACCTTTTTCTAATAAACCTTTCCATGACGAATGTACCTCTCTGTCTCCTGCTCCAGAGCAGCCTATCATCCGTGTGGCGAACGGTAATAGCAGCTGCCAGGGCCGCGTGGAGGTGTTCTATAACAACCTCTGGGGCACGGTGTGTGACGACGACTGGGAGCTGCCCAACGCCCAGGTGGTGTGTAGGCAGCTGGGCTGTGGTCCCGCAATCGCTGCCAAGATCCTGGCCACCTTCGGCTATGGCTCGGGTCCCATCCTGCTGGACAACGTGGACTGTACGGGCAGTGAAAGAAAACTGGAGGATTGTTTCAACCTCGGCTGGGGACAGCACAACTGTGGACACCACGAAGACGCTGGAGTCATCTGTGCACGTAAGACTGACTGGGACTATGGAAATATAACTTATTTGTCCTGCAGGCAGGACTGCTACAGTAGACTAAGTAATGTTGTCCACCAGCCGTCTGTCTCGAACCATCTGGTTTCACAGCGCCTCAGAATAGAGCTTAAAATTCAGTTAAATGGAAGCCTATGACAGGAGCGGACAAAAGCAACCGCTGGTTTTAATTGGCTGATCTCTGTTCATCACCATCTAGCATAACCCTTGACCTCCCCCCTACATTGTGGACTTCAAAATTCGATTTGATTCAAAATGTAAAGTTAGGAAAATATCTAAGTACGCATCTTTAAAATAGTTTTCACATAAACTGTATATGACTCAATTGGGCTTTGCAAAAATAATATGGTCAATTTGATAGAACATTTATATTGATTGGCGTTTTTCTCCATTCATCAAAGTCCCATCTAATACAACTGTAGCAGGCTCGTTGCCTCTCCCGCTCAGAATTCAAATTGATTAGCGTGTCACTCAGTAAATACACACAGTTCCACACTGTTACTAGGCTCTATGTGCCAGCAAGTCAAGCCTGGGGAAGAGGTTAGACTCCAATCTAGGCACATGGTGAAGTAAACACACGTTGGTTTTACTGTACTTGTGAGGACCAACAATTGATTCCCATTCAAACGCCTATTTTCCCCAACACTAACTCCTAAACCTTCACCCAAAAAATAACTGTTTTCCTTGTGAGGGCCGGCAAAATGCCCTCACTTGTCAGCATTTTCCTTGGTTGATTATTCTGGTATAGGTTCAAATCTAAGGTTCTTTAGAATCCTGGAACCACAAAACACAGGCAGACAGTTATATTTAACAGTTCTTTAATGTTCCCCTTTTAGTTAAAATATTAAAACAAGAACACACAAGGAAATGCCCAGGAACACCAGAGTCCTGCCTGGTCCAAGAGCGGTAGTCATTGTGGTCTCATCTTTGATTGGGGGCCAGCCTGGTCCAAGAGCGGTAGTCATCATGGTCTCATTTTACATTTACGTCTTTTAGCAGACAGTCTTATTCAGAACTACTTACAGGAGCATTTAGGGTTAAGTGCCTTGCTCAAGGGCACAGAGAGATTTTTCACCTAGTCGGCTCAGGGATTCAAACCTGCAAATTTTTGGTTACTGGCCCAATGCTCTTAACTGCTAGGCTACCTGCCGCCCAATGTCTTGTCCTTAGCGCACCGGCTGGGTTGCAGTGGAGAGAGAGAGAAGCTGAATCGGTAAATCATTCCACAAAATAACATTTCATTTTTTTAACCTTTATTTAACTAGGCAAGCCAGTTAAGAACAAATTCTTATTTACAATGATGGCCTCCCTACAGCTCCTGGAGCAAATTAGGGTTAAGTGCCTTGCTCAAGGACACATCAACAGGTTTTTCAACTTGTCGGCTTGGGTATTGAAACCAGCTCTAACCGTTAGGCTACCTGACGCCCAATGTCTTGTCCTTAGCGCATTACATCCCTCAGAGTGGCGGTTGAGGTTTGGCTCTGCTGAGCAGGGTAGCGGTCTCTCCCGGGAGCAGCTCCTCTTTCCACAGGCGTCGTCAACAGTGGTCTGGGTGAGGCCTGCGTTCCGTCTGCAGTGTTCTGGGTGAGACCAGCGTCGCCAACAGTGGTCTAGGTGAGGCCAGCGTCGTCAACAGTGGTCTGGGTGAGGCCTGCGTCGTCAGCAGTGGTCTGGGTGAGGCCTGCGTCGTCAGCAGTGGTCTGGGTGAGGCCTGCGTCGTCAGCAGTGGTCTGGGTGAGGCCAGCGTCGTCAGCAGTGGTCTGGGTGAGGCCAGCGTCGTCAATAGTGGTCTGGGTGAGGCCTGTGTCGTCAGCAGTGGTCTGGGTGAGGCCAGCGTCATCAACAGTGGTCTGGGTGAGGCCTGTGTCGTCAACAGTGGTCTGGGTGAGGCCAGCGTCGTCAATAGTGGTCTGGGTGAGGCCAGCGTTCCGTCGTTTGCCTGTTCAATGTAATTTGTATCAGCCTTTATGCAGGTGGCAGCTCGTTAGCCCATGCTGTTCCAAACCAGACAGCTACTCATTCCCTCATTCACTCAACAAGATAAACACTCCAAAAAGAGTTATAAAGGTCAACATAGAACGTTTGACTAAATAATATAGAACGTTTGACTAAATAATATAGAACGTTTGACTAAATAATATAGAACGTTTGACTAAATAATATAGAACGTCTGACTAAATAATATAGAACGTCTGACTAAATAATATAGAACGTCTGACTAAATAATATAGAACGTTTGACTAAATAATATAGAACGTTTGACTAAATAATATAGAACGTCTGACTAAATAATATAGAACGTCTGACTAAATAATATAGAACGTCTGACTAAATAATATAGAACGTCTGACTAAATAATATAGAACGTCTGACTAAATAATATAGAACGTTTGACTAAATAATATAGAACGTCTGACTAAATAATATACTGAAGTAGTGATAAATATAAAGTGGAAGCAGGAATAAATAAGAGTCTTATAATATGTAAATAAAAATAAAGAAAATTATGCTATGGCACACGTGACACCTGTACACACACACACACACACACACACACACACACTAATCCTCTGTAGTCATCGCTTTCAGGTACACACACTGTCACCCCATAGTCACCATTCACACAGTCATCCCTCTCTCCTCTCCTCCTCCCTGCTGAGCTGAGTGTTGAGCTCTGAAGTGCAGACCCTGCCCCCTGACTGGCAGGCAGGCCCAGAGAGCATGAAATATAGAATGGAGAAGTATAGAAGGGTGATCAGCCTCTCTGGGGTAATTATCCTCTCTGGGGTAATCAGCCTCTCTTGGGTGATCAGCCTCTCTGGGGTAATCAGCCTCTCTGGGGTGATCAGCCTCTCTGGGGTAATCAGCCTCCCTGGGGTAATCAGCCTCTCTGGGGTAATCAGCCTCTCTGGGGTGATCAGCCTCTCTGGGGTGATCAATCTGAAGGCTAAACCTGCAGTGTTTAAGGCTAAATAAGACCCAGTAGAGAAAGGAAGAATAAAAAGAGAAAAATACGTCCTTCCTGTTTCTAAGGTCTTCATCAGTTCAGGGTTAGCAGAGCAGACCAGGTGAATCAATGGATTAACTCATGACAACGTTTTGAGTACTCTGGACTAGAATTTAGATAGACTAGATAGAACTGTATTAACACTTGTTCTTAATTAGATAACCACTCCCTAGGAAACATACACAGCATATAGAAACCTCATACCATCTCCCTCTTCTTCTCCAGCCTTTCAGCCTGTTCAAGCTGGAAGAGACTTAATGATTACAGGAAGAACACCTACAACTAGACCACCAAGTGACGGTAAGTCTTCTGCTTGTTCAGCTACATGTTTAGCTACATGTTCTGGGTTCAAGTTAAGGTCAACACACATTCACAGCATCCCTTTTCAGAGGTCGTCTTCCATAATGCATCGTACTTCAATAATGTCTTAGGATCAGCCATGGTGTTTGGTGTCTCTAGTGTTAAATGTTCAGTACTTCAATCAGCCATGGTGTTAGGTTTGATCAGCCATGGTGTTTGGTGTCTCTAGTGTTAAATGTTCAGTACTTCAATCAGCCATGGTGTTAGGTTTGATCAGCCATGGTGTTTGGTGTCTCTATTGTTAAATGTTCAGTACTTCAATCAGCCATGGTGTTTGGTTTGATCAGCCATGGTGTTTGGTGTCTCTAGTGTTAAATGTTCAGTAGTTCAATCAGCCATGGTGTTTGGTTTGATCAGCCATGGTGTTTGGTGTCTCTAGTGTTAAATGTTCAGTACTTCAATCAGCCATGGTGTTTGGTTTGATCAGCCATGGTGTTTGGTGTCTCTAGTGTTAAATGTTCAGTACTTCAATCAGCCATGGTGTTTGGTTTGATCAGCCATGGTGTTTGGTGTCTCTAGTGTTAAATGTTCATTTGTTCCAGTCTGTGAATGTTTCTACCTCCTCTTTCTTCTAGGCATGGTGAGGTTGGTGGGCGGGCAGCATCACTGCGAGGGTCGGGTGGAGATGTTCTCGGGGGTGAAATGGGGTACGGTGTGCGATGACGCCTGGGACATGCCAGATGCCCAGGTGGTGTGTCGCCAGCTGGGCTGCGGGCAGGCTGCTGCGGCCCACGGGGAGGCCTTCTTTGGCCGCGGCAGCGGAACCATCCTTCTGGACAATCTAAAGTGCACCGGCTCCGAGGCCTCGCTCCAGCAGTGCTCCCACATATCCTGGGATGTGCACAACTGTGACCATTCCGAAGACGCTGGCGTCACATGCTCACTGTCGTGATTCAAGCAGCGATTCTCCGCCATGGAGCCACCAAACTACTCCCACCTACACTGTCAACCAATAGGACGGGCGCCGTGGTGGGTACAACCCGGGACTTGTAAACATTATGTAAATAACCGCTCACCCCAATGGCAGACGGAAGGAAGACAACAAAATAAAGAAAACAAACTAACATATGGCAATATATGATTAAATATTATGATTATCTGTTCCTATTAAGCACTTTATAACTATATAAATAAATAAATATGATATAAAATATGCTGTACACATATTTTATAAACAGTGGAAACCAAAGCTTTTAACCAACTCTCTCTCTCTCTCTCTCTCTTTATCTCTCTCTCGTCAAGATGCTCAAATATTTAGCTTACATGCGCGCCACCTGATAGTGGGGGAATTATTTGATGGTTAAGTAAGGTTTATAGGTTATGCTAGCATAAGTTCATACATTGGTTCCCAAACTTTTTATAGTCCCGTACCCCTTCAAACATTCAACCTCCAGCTGCACCCCCTCTAGCACCAGGGTCAGCTCACTCTCAAATGTTGTTTTTTGTGGGTGGGTGGGTGGGTAGGTAGAGTTGAAGTCAGAAGTTTACATACACTTAGGTTGAAGTCATTCAAACAAATTTTTCAACCACTCCACAGATTTCATGTTAACAAACTATAGTTTTGGCAAGTCGGTTAGGACATCTACTTTGTGCATGACACAAGTTGTACTTTGTGCTTCCAACAATTGTTTACAGACAGATTATTTCACTTATAATTCACTATATCACAATTCCAGTGGGTCAGAAGTTTACATACACTAAGTTGACTGTGGCTTTAAACAGCTTGGAAAATTCCAGAAAATTATGTCATGGCTTTAGAAGCTTCTGATAGGCTAATTTATATAATTTGAGTCAATTGGAGGAGTACCTGTGGATGCATTTCAAGGCCTACCTTCAAACTCAGTGTCTCTTTGCTCGATATCATGGGAAAATCAAAAGAAATCAGCCAAGACCTAAATTGTAGACCTCCACAAGTCTGGTTCATCCTTGGGAGCAATTTCCAAACGCCTGAAGGTACCACGTTCATCTGTACACTGGACCACGCAGCCGTCATACCGCTCAGGAAGGAGACGCTTTCTGTCTCCTAGAGATGAATGTACTTTGGTGCGAAAAATCCCAGAACAACAGCAAAGGACCTTGTGAAGATGCTGGAGGAAACCGGTACAAATGTATCTATATCCACAGTAAAATTAGTCCTATATCGACATAACCTTAAAGGCTGCTCAGCAAGGAAGAAGCCACTGCTCCAAAACCGCCATAAAAAAGCCAGACTACGGGTTGCAACTGGACATGGGGACAAAGATCTTACTTTTTGGAGAAATGTCCTCTGGTCTGATGAAACAAAAATAGAACTGTTTGGCCATAATGACCATCGTTATGTTTGGAGGAAAAAGGGGGATGCTTGCAAGTCGAAGAACACCATCCCAACCGGGAAGCACGGGGGTGGCAGCATCATGTTGTGGTGGTGCTTTGCTGCAGGAGGGACTGGTGCACTTCACAAAATAGATGGCATCATGAGGAAGGAAAATTATGTGGATTTATTGAAGCAACATCTCAAGACATCAGTCAGGAAGTTAAAGTTGGTCGCAAATGGGTCTTCCAAATGGACAATGACCGCAACCATACTTCCAAAGTTGTGGCAAAATGGCTTAAGGACAACAAAGTCAAGGTATTGGAGTTGTAAGGGCCTGACTGAGGCCAGGTCTCTGACTTCCTCTAGGGGGAGTAGGATGGCCACAGTCAGGTCCTGAGAATCACAGGGTGGGTGTTGCCAATTAGAGGCAGCTGATTTGTGTTGTCTCTAATTGGGGATTATTTTTCTAGTTCCACTGTGTGTCACCTGGGTGTGGATTCTTGTGTGTTGTTCATTCGTTTATGTACTCCAGTTCACGGTCACTACCTCTCCTTTGTTTTCAGTTGTTGTTTTAATATCGATTATAAAAGGAATGTCGCTCCACTACAGCTCTGCGCCTGGTTCCGTATTTCCACACCGTGACAGGAGAGGCCATCACAAAGCCCTGACCTCAATCCTGTGCGAGCAAGGCCTACAAACCTGACTCAGTTACACCAGTTCTGTCAGGAGGAATGGGCCAAAATTCACCCAACTTATTGTGGGAAGCTTGTGGAAGGCTACCCGAAACGTTTGACCCAAGTTAAACAATTTAAAGGCAATGCTACCAAATACTAATTGAGTGTATGTAAACTTCTGACCCACTGGGAATGTGATGAAAGAAATAAAAGCTGAAATAAATCATTCTCTCTACAATTATTCTGACATTTCACATTCTTAAAATAAAGTGGTGATCCTAACTGACCTAAAACAGGGAATTTTTACTAGGATTAAATGTCAGGAATTGTGAAAAAACTGAATTTAAATGTATTTAGCTAAGGTGCATGTAAACTTCCGACTTCACCTGTAGATAGATAGATAGATAGATAGATAGATAGATAGATAGATAGATAGATAGATAGATAGATAGATAGATAGATAGATACTTTGTGTGTGTGTGGCAGGCTTACAATAATAATAATAATCAATAGTTTTGCTCTTTATTACACCATCTTACATATAAATCGTTATTTGTTCATCGAAAATTGTGAATAAATTGTGAATAAAAGGGTATGTTTGAAAGGATTACATGTTTTATTTATTTAACCTTTATTTAACTGCTGGAAAGGATGCACATAACTCTGCAATGTTGGGTTAGGTTGTATTGGAGAGAGTCTCAGTCTTAAATCATTTTGTGCCTGTATTTAGTTTTCATGCTAGTGCGGGCCGAGAATCCACTCACATAGGTACGTGGTTGCATAAGAGGATGTCTTCCTTAATTGACCCCCTTATGAACGCCAACGTTTCCGCGGCAGCAGGAAGAATGAAGTCCTCCACAATAGTATGGGTCTTGCCTGTCCTAGTCACTCGGTAGCTCACCATATAAGACGCCTCTAGCCCCTTCTTATTAATGGTATCTGTTGCTTTTATACATGTCTTACTACTCGAAAGTAGTAAAAACTCCAGTGTCTTATCTTTCAAATTGGAATGTTTTGTTTCTAAATGTCTGCGCATTTAGAAACGTTTCATCGAGTTGTGAGATAGTACTTTTGCACATATAACACACTGTGGCTGAGGAAAGGCACTACTCCCAATATAAGTGAACCCCACATCAATGTAGTTCTCATCATATTTGCGCCTCTTCGATGGTCCAACGTCCCTGTCTGTTCTGTGCTTTCCCGGGTAAGGGGACAGTAGATCTTCGGCTGCATCAGATTCACATCTGTCAGAGTCCATGCTAGCTGGGCTAACAACGAATATAGAACTACTGGTGCTAGCATTGGATGTGCTCGTGGAAGCAGAACAACTTGTGTCGTGGACAGGTGCAGGTGTAGTACTGCTGGTAGTAGCATATAAAGTGGACCGTTAGTGTAATTCCCGCGCGAGAGTAACAGTTAATGTGATTGGATGTTAATTATTTGACTGGGCTACCTGTATTTTACATCCGCTGTCCTGGCATCGTGGGGGAGCTTGTTCCACCATTGGGGTGCCAAAGCAGCGAATAGCTTTGACTGGGCTGAGCGGGAACTGTGCTTCCGTAGAGGTGGATGAACGTAGTGTCCTCGTTTGGGTGTAGGGTCTGATCAGAGCCTGAAGGTAAGGAGGTGCCGTTCCCCTCACAGCTCCAAAGGCAAGCACCGTGGTTTTGTAGTAGATGCGAGATTCAACTGGAAGCCAGTGGAGTGTGAGGAGGAGACAATTCAAATAGTTGTATTTTTGGCAGTGGAACGAGGCTACTCAGGCGGGTAAAAACCCCAAATTTATAGCCCCGTTGGAAAATATAAATGGACTGTTTGGACTGTTTGAAAATGATAAGAAAATAACGTATTTTATGTTAATCATTGCCAACGGCATTGTGGTCTGGTTCAATGAGAGGTCCTCCCACAAACCCTCTGCTCACTAGCACACAGACATACTGTACCACACTATAACAACAGAAACAGACATACTGTACCACACTATAACAACAGAAACAGACATACTGTACCACACTATAACAACAGAAACAGACATACTGTACTATAACAACAGAAACAGACATACTGTACTATAACAACAGAAACAGACATAATGTACTATAACAACAGAAACATACATACTGTACTATAACAACAGAAACATACATACTGTACTATAACAACAGAAACAGACATACTGTACCTTAACAACAGAAACAGACATACTGTACTATAACAACAGAAACAGACATACTGTACTATAACAACAGAAACAGACATACTGTACTATAACAACAGAAACAGACATAATGTACTATAACAACAGAAACAGACATACTGTACTATAACAACAGAAACAGACATACTGTACTATAACAACAGAAACAGACATACTGTACCTTAACAACAGAAACAGACATACTGTACTATAACAACAGAAACAGACATACTGCACTATAACAACAGAAACAGACATACTGTACTATAACAACAGAAACATACATACTGTACTATAACAACAGAAACAGACATACTGTACTATAACAACAAACAGACATACTGTACTATAACAACAGAAACATACATACTGTACTATAACAACAGAAACATACATACTGTACTATAACAACAGAAACAGACACAATCCACAATCACAGCAGCAAATCAAACCTATATAAATATAATCTATAGAGACTATGAATTTTATATACACTATGTATTTCTATGGCCAAATATTTTAACATATACGCAAAAAAATTGACAGAACATGTACATGACACTGTATTGCTCTTGGCACGTGCTTCTTGATAAGTTGTAATGTATTATTTCTAAACAGAGTTTGATGTTTATCTAGAATCAGATCTAAAGCTCCAGCATTTTAGTTGTTTTGTTTGAATTGTGGTTAAATGTGACACCTTTTATGTGTAAATCACCTCAGCTCAGCTAGTCTTCCATTTTGTCCTCTCCTGTGGATCAGGATGACTTTGATGTCTGGTTCTGGAAAGGACTCTCTCTCTCTCTCTCTCTCTCTCTCTCTCTCCTTCCCTTCTCTCCCCCCCCCCCCCTCTCTCTCTCTCTCTCTCTCTCTCTCTCTCCTTCCCTTCTCCCCCCCCCCCCCTCTCTCTCTCTCTCTCTCTCTCTCTCTCCTTCCCTTCTCTCTCCCCCCCCCTCTCTCTCTCTCCTTCCCTTCTCTCTCCCCCCCCCCCCCCCCTCTCTCTCTCTGACAGTGCTTTTTCAGGAGGAAGTTTGGCAAATGATCTATGCTTTTGCGACAGCCTTACTGTGAAATCAGTTATTCTCTACAATTGCCTAATTGTACCTCTTTATTCATGTTTTGTATTGGAAATGCAGTAATGTTGGACCGGCCACCAGACACCAGTCACTCTGAGAGCTAAGCTGCTAGGGAGATACACTCCAGCTGTGTAATCGTTAGTCCAAAATTAGAGTTTCTATAGGAAACACATTTCCAATAGCAACTCTCATTCAGGTAGGTCCCTCCCTGTTTGCTTCGGTTCAAGAAACGTTTTGCAACAGAATCGTCTTAATGAAAACGCTCCGGTGCCATGCTTGGATTACAAGGCAACCCACCCAGCAGCAATGTGGTGCTCTCTCTCTCTATCTCTCTCTCTCTCTCTCTCTCTCTCTGTGCTAACAGAGCCAAGAGGAATCACTCATCCACCAAACAGCTGCTCACTGTGGCCAGGCTGTGGTCAGTGCTGTGGTCAGGCTGGCTGACTGACATGGTAGAGCTGCCTGGGCATCTTGAACCCAGGAGTGAGGGCTCTTGGTGGGTTTGTTCAGTAGCCTATTAGTCCTGCACATTGCTGCTCGACACAGAGGCTAGTCAATTACTGCAATATGCTTTTCTAACCAAATCAGATTGCATTTACTTTGCAAAGAGACTAAAACATGTAAAGTACCCTTGGCTCTACAACTTCCCCCATAAAGGTCCTAGCATGTGTATAAGTATAACCCTCTCTCCAGTCTACAAATGTTCAATTATAGGGTGTGGTTGATGGTTTAGAATAAAATATGCAGCCTATACCACTACATTTCCCACAGCATTCTGCACAGAGTAAAAGCGTATGACTCCGTAGTATGGTAGAATCCTATTCGTTAACCAGTATCAGGCTCTGACTGGGCTCCCAATAAGGATTGTTACATCACTACACATTGACACGCCTTTTCTGGCGGTGACGCAACCCAGGGAAAGTGGTAAGGCGCGGGAGGGAGTGTCTCGTCGCCACGCACAGACAGCAGGGAGCAGCTGCAGCAAGAGGACTTCTGGTAACATTTCACTGCATTGCTGAGAGTGACATATTACCATTTGAAACTTTAACAATTCTAGAATAGCATTGTATCAACAACAGCTATAATGGTCGATCGCGAGCAACTGGTGCAGAAAGCCAGGCTGGCCGAACAGGCTGAAAGATATGATGATATGGCAGCAGCCATGAAATCGGTAAGTTCTGCTTTGGAATCATATTTCTGAGTATCATAAAAAAAAATAACCGCCACTAATACTAACAGTGTAATTTCCACCAATTTCCATGATATTTACATTTACATACAGAATAATTGCGTTGTATCCTATGTCAATCATTGTTCCCTGCTTATTGTAGTGTTCCATATTTAATTAGAGGCATATTCGGTGTATTAAACATGCCATGAAAGATAATTATTATGACAAAACCTTTCACTTGAATAAGACAGGGGATAGCCAATTGATCATACCAGTGACATTTTCTGGAACTTGACTGGCCGGGGCAAGGCCCATAGGCTACATTTCCATATCCGTATTTTTTTTTATCCAGCAATTGTTTGCACACCGTTCGTTATATAAATGTAAAGGCATGTTTATTGAAACAACTATTGTCTTACAGTAGTAGAAAGTGGTTGTCAGTGTGGAATAAGGCTGTCAGATGAAGGAAACAGCAACCGAATGTGGACTGTTTGATCTTGGGGCGGTGCCTTTTTGCCAGGTTGCTTTTTTAATCAGCTAGACAGCATGGCAGTAATGACCGATACAGCTTCTTGTTCTTTAGATGAAACATGTTTGTTTAATTGTTGATTTAACTGAATTAACTGGAAAACATGGATAATATTGTCAGGGATGGGCAGTGGAATCTTCGCGTGAAATGATGTGCATTTGAGTAGACACCAGAGAGGACAAACAATCCACTGGTACTGTAGGCTTACTATAATCTACTGATTCAGAGTGACATGGTTGGAGGTATGGATGGCTCAATTCCCTGAGTATGATGCTGATCTCTATCCATTATTAGTCTTATCTAGAATTGTGAAGAAATCAATTTACGCACACAGTCAGTGGCGCGCCGTGTAGACTAAAGCTACGTCAGCTGAGTGTTGTAGCGGAGATCGATTTCCGCAATACACAATCTGTTCGTAAAATATGATCCCGGGAACGTGAAACGTGGGTGGTAGCAGAAATCCTTCTAGAACGTTCTTTGGTTGTCATATTGCAGTGGATTCAATGTGCGGACTGGAGAGTGTTAGAATGGTCTGAATTCCATCTCAAATATAGCCGACATTGTAGCAGCTAATGCTGTATCCTCGCATCCTCCTCGACCTCGTCAGAAGGAAGGCGTAGCAGGTTCTTGCACTAGGCGTGTCGCAGTGTGCCAAGGTGCATTACCCGTATTGCACCATTTCGGAAGCAGACTCAGCCCTTTTATCTGTAGCCTACAATTCAGAAATGCATAGGGGCTTGATATAATCTGAATGATGATATTGACTACTCAGTGTATAAACAGTAGCTGAGATAGTGGATGATATGATCTGGCCATGTCAGTATGGGGTAGCTGTCCCTGGCCTGGGATGTCCGTCCTATGTGGTAGCCTGGCTAGCCTGTCTCTCATCCTTATCCTGACCAAAGAAACATGAATTACTGTACCATCTACCCAACACAGGAGGTTGGAGGCACCTCATTTGGGGAGGATGGGCTCGTGGTAAAGGCTGGAGTGGAATATGGAATGATATCAAATACATCAAACACATGGTTTCCAGGTGTTTGATGCCATTCCATTTGCTCCTTCCAGCCTCAACTAATACCCAATAGCATATTCGGTCTCTACAGACTCAGAATAGGTGTGATAAGGCCTGCAGCCGTCATCAAAGCATACTATTACACCAATGGAATAGAGATGGAAGAGAGCATAGCAGGCTATTCACCTTATTGAGTAGACAACCCTATAGAAATCAACTGTATTCACCTCTCAGAAAATGCTCTGTCACAGACTACTAGTCCATAAAGGGCATAATAGCCTTGAACAAGGCGTTCTAATGTTGAACGGAGTTAGGCTAGTACACTGTAATAACACAGACACAGAGTGCATTGCAGAAGCTGACTGTAGTTTTAGCCAGCCAGTCAGTATGTCATGTAAAGGAGTCATGCTCTCCAGGGTTATGGTCAGTATGTCATGTAAAGGAGTCATGTTCTCCAGGGTTATGGTCAGTATGTCATGTAAAGGAGTCATGTTCTCCAGGGTTATGGTCAGTATGTCATGTAAAGGAGTCATGTTCTCCAGGGTTATGGTCAGTATGTCATGTAAAGGAGTCATGTTCTCCAGGGTTATGGTCAGTATGTCATGTAAAGGAGTCATGCTCTTCAGGATAGCAGGCCAATATGAGTACTTGTAGACCGCAATCTGGGTGTTTCTTGATGCGGGTGTTCCTTGATATCAGGAAACGCCCATTGGTGCCTGCCATTGGTCAGTCCATTGATACCTGCCATTGGTCAGTTCCGGTGCTATGAGACTGATGGTTTCTCGACACAGATGATTTGTTTACATAGCAGGTTAGGATAATTAACGTGGCAGGTTAGGTGAATTAGCGTGGCAGGTTAGGAGAATGAGGTTAAGGTTAGGAAAAGGGTTAGGGTTAGGCTTAGCTACAATGGTACAGTTGTCAACAACTGTTGTCCCTGATGCGAAAGAAACGGCCACAGACCAATGGCGAGCATTAATGGGAGTAACTTTACCTCAGGAAACACCAATATCAGAAAACGCCCCTAATTGCGGTCAGCAATGATACCCTTCTCTAGCACAGCGTATCCCAAACTCGGTCCTGGGGCCAACAAAACGATCACCCAGGGGGCCCCAGGACCGAGTTTTGGGAAACCCTGGTCAAGCAGGCTGCTTCAGGACCAGGTGGTGGTAGTGTCAGAGGGGGGAGGTGCTTTGGCAGTCCTCATCCTAGCCTGACGACTCACACTAAATTCTTCCGCTGCTCTGTCGTTCGCTTCATACTTTAGTCTGAGACATCATTGAAGTCGTTTGTGGTGACGGGGCATGAGGGGTGTTGTAAATAACTAAGTCATCACCCATGTGTGTTCTGGCTCTGGCCCAACCCAACCCATCGGTTTCTGGACAAATCAGACATCAAATCATTCGTTGAAGGGTAGGGGAGGTACCCAGATCCAGACTCATTGCAGAAAAGAAACTAACGTCCGTAGTGTTTGGCCGGATCAAGGAGTCTGGGTAGCCAGGCAACCCCAATCCTTATCTCCATCCCCAACCCCCATCCTTATCCCCATCCCCAACCTCCATCCTTATCCCCAACCCCCATCTTTATCCCCATCCCCAACCCCCATCCTTATCCCCATCCCCAATCATTTTCCCCAACCCCAAACCCCACCCTCCTGATAAATCCTGCCTCTATGTTGTGAATTAACGGCACCCTCCTGATAAATCCTGCCTCTATGTTGTTGATTAACGGCATCCTCCTGATAAATCCTGCCTCTATGTTGTGAATTAACGGCACCCTCCTGATAAATCCTGCCTCTATGTTGTGAATTAACGGCACCCTCCTGATAAATCCTGCCTCTATGTTGTGAATTAACGGCACCCTCCTGATAAACCCTGCCTCTATGTTGTGAATTAACGGCACCCTCCTGATAAATCCTGCCTCTATGTTGTGAATTAACGGCACCCTCCTGATAAATCCTGCCTCTATGTTGTGAATTAACGGCACCTTCCTGATAAATCCTTCCTCTATGTTGTGAATTAACGGCACCCTTTACTACTGACATCAACCTGCTTTCATACCAACACAGTTACTTACTTGTGTTTTTTTCATGCCTTTCCAGTTATAAAACTTGTATGTATTGTATTTTTAGAAGCCTGCAGCAGCTGCAATGAGGGAGAGGGAGAGAGAGAGCAAGAGGGAGTGGGAGGGAGAGAGAGAGGGAGTGGGAGGGAGAGGGAGAGGGAGAGGGAGTGGGAGGGAGAGAGAGAGAGAGAGAGAGAGAGAATCAATAAAAACTGCAATCATGTATGGTTATAACAACAAAGAGCTACTTGAAGCAACACACACACACACACACACACTTCCTCACACATCCCCCTTTCCCAGCACCACTCTCTCTCTTCCTTTCTCTCTTTCTCTCCCTCTCTCTCCTGTGCTCTGCAGCTCGTGACGTCAGGTAGCGCACGCCGTCTCTGTGCTCTGCAGCCTGAAAGAGGGAGAGGTTCTGCAGGAGAGATGTCACTTTAGCTTAGCAACAGAGAGGGAAAACAAGGGAGAGAGGCGAGAGCGAGGAAAGTAAGGGTAAGAGAAAGATGGGGAGAGAAAGAGAGGTGGTGGGTGTGAGTGATGGAGAGATGGGGAGAGAAAGAGAGGTGGTGGGTGTGAGTGATGGAGAGATGGGGAGAGAAAGAGAGGTGGTGGGTGTGAGTGATGGAGAGATGGGGAGCTAGGGACATGTAGACTGAGGCCCACTCTTGTGTCAGACCTGCATTAGCCTACGTCCAGCCTTGTGATGGGTTGCAGAGGTGGAGCATAATGAGTGTGGTGGGAGTTCTTGCTTTGTCGTCCCCCCGACTCTCCTTTTATTAACCAAACTGGTCCACTAACCTCCTCCCCATGGGAACACCCTCTTATAGGCTTTTACAACTATCTAACATCTATAGACATTAGACATTAGTGGGCCTGAGAAATAAGCTTCAGCCCTCAGAGAGAAATAATTGATCCTTTTGTTTTCTGTTGTTTGGAGTTGACAGCGGTCAGTGTGGGGATGAGTCACGAGAGAGAGAGCTAGGGACGATTGATGAGCTTTACGGGCAGACAGAGGGCTCTATTGTGATCCCTGCACCACAGCTTCCGTCAGTCCTTTCAGTTTCACCCCGAGGCTGCTTCGAACACCACTATACCATAGAGGGAATCGTCTTCTTCTAGCTATTTGTGGACTGTGTATGTGTGTTAGTACCAACCCACTAGCCCACTATAACCCAACCCACTAGCCCACTATATCCCAACCCACTAGCCCACTATACCCCAACCCACTAGCCCACTATATCCCAACCCACTAGCCCACTATATCCCAACCCACTAGCCCACTATATCCCAACCCACTAGCCCACTATACCCCAACCCACTAGCCCACTATATCCCAACCCACTAGCCCACTTTACCCCAACCCACTAGCCCACTATATCCCAACCCACTAGCCCACTTTACCCCAACCCACTAGCCCACTTTACCCCAACCCACTAGCCCACTATACCCCAACCCACTAGCCCACTATACCCCAACCCACTAGCCCACTATATCCCAACCCACTAGCCTGACCCACTACCCAACTATACCCCAACCCACTACCCAACTATACCCCAACCCACTAGCCCACTATACCCCAACCCACTACCCAACTATACCCCAACCCACTAGCCTAACCCACTAGCCCACTATACCCCAACCCACTAGCCCACTATACCCCAACCCACTAGCCCACTATACCCCAACCCACTAGCCCACTATATCCCAACCCACTAGCCCACTATACCCCAACCCACTAGCCTAACCCACTAGCCCACTATACCCCAACCCACTAGCCTAACCCACTAGCCCACTATACCCCAACCCACTAGCCTAACCCACTAGCCCACTATACCCCAACCCACTAGCCTAACCCACTAGCCCACTATACCCCAACCCACTACCCAACTATACCCCAACCCACTAGCCCACTATACCCCAACCCACTAGCCCACTATACCCCAACCCACTAGCCCACTATATCCCAACCCACTAGCCCACTATACCCCAACCCACTAGCCCACTATACCCCAACCCACTAGCCTGACCCACTACCCAACTATACCCCAACCCACTAGCCCACTATATCCCAACCCACTAGCCTAACCCACTAGCCCACTATACCCCAACCCACTAGCCCACTATACCCCAACCCACTAGCCCACTATACCCCAACCCACTAGCCTAACCCACTAGCCCACTATACCCCAACCCACTAGCCCAACCCACTAGCCCACTATACCCCAACCCACTACCCAACTATACCCCAACCCACTAGCCCACTATACCCCAACCCACTAGCCCACTATATCCCAACCCACTAGCCCACTATACCCCAACCCACTAGCCTAACCCACTAGCCCACTATACCCCAACCCACTAGCCCACTATATCCCAACCCACTAGCCCACTATACCCCAACCCACTAGCCCACTATATCCCAACCCACTAGCCCACTATACCCCAACCCACTAGCCCACTATATCCCAGCCCACTATACCCCAACCCACTAGCCCACTATACCCCAACCCACTAGCCCACTATATCCCAACCCACTAGCCCACTATACCCCAACCCACTAGCCCACTATATCCCAACCCACTAGCCCACTATACCCCAACCCACTAGCCCACTATACCCCAACCCACTAGCCTAACCCACTAGCCCACTATACCCCAACCCACTAGCCTAACCCACTAGCCCACTATATCCCAACCCACTAGCCCACTATATCCCAACCCACTAGCCCACTATACCCCAACCCACTAGCCCACTATATCCCAACCCACTAGCCCACTTTACCCCAACCCACTAGCCCACTATACCCCAACCCACTAGCCCACTATATCCCAACCCACTAGCCCACTTTACCCCAACCCACTAGCCCACTTTACCCCAACCCACTAGCCCACTATACCCCAACCCACTAGCCCACTATACCCCAACCCACTAGCCCACTATACCCCAACCCACTAGCCTGACCCACTACCCAACTATACCCTAACCCACTAGCCCACTATACCCCAACCCACTAGCCCACTATATCCCAACCCACTAGCCCACTATACCCTAACCCACTAGCCCACTATACCCCAACCCACTAGCCCACTATATCCCAACCCACTACCCAACTATACCCCAACCCACTAGCCCACTATATCCCAACCCACTAGCCCACTATACCCCAACCCACTAGCCCACTATATCCCAACCCACTAGCCCACTATATCCCAACCCACTAGCCCACTATACCCCAACCCACTAGCCCACTATATCCCAACCCACTAGCCCACTATATCCCAACCCACTAGCCCACTATATCCCAACCCACTAGCCCACTATACCCCAACCCACTAGCCCACTATACCCCAACCCACTAGCCCACTATACCCCAACCCACTAGCCCACTATATCCCAACCCACTAGCCCACTATATCCCAACCCACTAGCCCACTATACCCCAACCCACTAGCCCACTATACCCCAACCCACTAGCCCACTATACCCCAACCCACTAGCCCACTATACCCCAACCCACTAGCCCACTATATCCCAACCCACTAGCCCACTATACCCCAACCCACTAGCCCACTATACCCCAACCCACTAGCCCACTATATCCCAACCCACTAGCCCACTATACCCCAACCCACTAGCCCACTTTACCCCAACCCACTAGCCCACTATATCCCAACCCACTAGCCCACTATATCCCAACCCACTAGCCCACTATATCCCAACCCACTAGCCCACTATACCCCAACCCACTAGCCCACTATACCCCAACCCACTAGCCCACTATATCCCAACCCACTACTCCACTGGCCATTCTCATTCTCTCCTTGGCAGTATATCCAGCTGTGGGATCTTTAGTGAGTCAGGACACCCGTTTTAACATCCCATCCGAAAGACAGCACCTTACGCAGGGCAATTTCCCATTCTGCCCTGGGGCATTGGGATCTCCGTAGACCAGTGGGAAGAGGGCCCCCTACTGGACCTCTAACACCACTTCCAGCAGCATCTGGACCAAACAGGACCGGCCCCCTTAGCTTCAGAGGCAAGCCAGCTGTGGGATGCAGGGTGGTATATATATATATATATATATATATATATAATTTTTTAAAACCTTTATTTAACTAGGCAAGTCAGTTAAGAACAAATTCTTATTTACAATGACGGCCTACCCCGGCCAAACCTGGACCAATTGTGCACTGCCCTATGGGACTCCCAATCGAACCAGGGACTGTAGTGACGCCTCTTGCACTACTCGGGTGGTATGCTGCTGGCAGGAGCAGTTAGATGTGAAATCAGTATTGATGTATATTAATAAATGTCTGTGTGTTTGAGGATAGGTACAGTTGAAGTTGGAAGTTTACATACACCTTAGCCAAATACATTTAAACTCAGTGTTTCACAATTCCTGACATTTAATCCTAGTAAGAATTCCCTGTTTTAGGTCAGTTAGGATCACCACTTTATTTTAAGAATGTGAAATGTCAGAATAATAGTAGAGTGATTTATTTAAGCTTTTATTCCTTTCATTACATTCCCAGTGGGTCAGAAGTTTACATACCCTCAATTAGTATTTGGTAGCATTGCCTTTAAATTTTTGAACTTGGGCCAAACGTTTCGGGTAGCCTTCCACAAGCTTCCCACAATAAGTTGGGTGAATTTTGGCCCATTCCTCCTGACAGAACTGGTGTAACTGAGTCAGGTTTGTAGGCCTCCTTGCTCGCACATGCTTTTTCAGTTCTGCCCACACATTTATAGGATTCTATAGGATTCAGGTCAGGGCTTTGTGATGGCCACACTAATACCTTGACTTTCTTGTCCTTAAGCCATTTTGCCACAACTTTGGAAGTATGCTTGTGGTCATTGTCCATTTGGAAGACCCATTTGCGACCAAGCTTTAACTTCCTGACTGATGTCTTGAGATGTTGCTTCAATATATCCACATATTTTTCCTTTCTCATGATGCCATCTATTTTGTGAAGTGCACCAGTCCCTCCTGCAGCAAAGCACCCCCACAACATGATGCTGCCACCCCCGTGCTTCACGGTTGGGATGGTGTTCTTCGGCTTGCAAGCGTCTCCCTTTTTCCTCCAAACATAACAATGGTAATTATGGCCAAACAGTTCTATTTTTGTTTCATCAGACCAGAGGACATTTCTCCAAAAAGTATGATCTTTTTAACCATGTGCAGTTACAACCCGTAGTCTGGCTTTTTTATGGCGGTTTTGGAGCAGCGGCTTCTTCCTTGCTGAGCAGCCTTTCAGTTTCAGTTTTACTGTGGACTTTTGTAACTGTTTACTCCAGCATCTTCACAAGGTCCTTTGCTGTTGTTCTGGGATTGATTTGCACTTTTCGCACCAAAGTACGTTAATCTCTAGGAGACAGAACACGTCTCCTTCCTGAGTGGTATGACGGTTGTGTGGTCCCATGGTGTTTATACTTGCATAGTATTGCTTGTACAGATGAACGTGGTACCTTCAGGCGTATGGAAATTGCTCCCAAGGATGAATCAGACTTGTGGAGGTCTACAATTTTTTTTATGAGGTGTTGGCTGATTTATTTAGATTTTCCCATGATGTCGAGCAAAGAGCCACTGAGTTTGAAGGTAGGCCTTGAAATACATCCACACGTACACACCTCCAATTGACTCAAAGGATGCCAATTTTCCAATTAGCCTATCAGAATCTTCTAAAGCCATGACATCATTTTCTGGAATTTTCCAAGCTGTTTAAAGGCAGAGTCAACTTAGTGTATGTAAACTTCTGACCCACTGGAATTGTGATTTAATGAATTATAAGTGAAATAATCTGTCTGTAAACAATTGTTGGAAGAATTACTTGTGTCAGTAGATGTCCTAACCGACTTGCCAAAACTACAGTTTGTTAACATGAAATCTGTGGAGTGTTTGAAAAATGAGTTTTAATGACTGTGTATGTAAACTTCCGACTTCAACTGTATGCCTGTGCCTGTGAGAGGTACATGGTTTATATTAGATTTTTGAGGGAATAAACAGGTGATTTGGTGACTCAATGTATTCACCACCTTTACTGAGAGAGCGAGTTGGAGGGGGATTTTGTTCCTTGGGTAGCCAGTATGGCAACAAAAAGAGTGAATCCCACTTGGATAATTTGATAAGATATCTGGGTAGAAGAGGAAACCAATGAAAGCAAAGTAATCTCTTTAAAAAAATAAAGTTTTATCAACGTCTGAAGTCATCATAGGCAGCTAGGAATATTAGACTTGGCCATGACTCATAGATGACTTGCTATGATTCTGGAAGTGGACTGTAAGCTGTGATCTGATTCTGGAAGTGTACTGGAACCCCTCTTATGTGGTTAGGGGAAGGAGATTATGCTGCAGAAAAGGGGTCTGGGAAATGGATCTGTTCCAAACTATAGAGAGAGAGAGCACTGAGAAAGATTAGAAAATAAATTATAGTGAGCAATCTCCTCCCTACTCAATCAAATGAAAGCTGACATGGAAAGATAACAGGAGTGATTTATGCCTAGACGTCACTGGATAGGCAGGGCTGGTTAGGGTAGAGTGTAGTGTTGGGCTGGTTAGGGTAGATTGTAGTGTTGGGCTGGTTAGGGTAGAGTGTAGTGTTGGGCTGGTTAGGGTAGGCAGGGCTCTCCAACCCCAGTTGTAACTAACCTGGTTCAGTTTATCAACCAGCTCTTTATTAGAATCCGGTGTGTTAGATTAGGGTTGGAGTGAAAACCTCCAGGATCAGTGTTGCAGAACCCTGGGGTGGAGTATAGCATCCCTATCTGCCTGTTGTGCTGCTCTCAACTGGAAAAGGACTTCCAGAATCTCCAGGCTGAGCAATGCTTTAAAAAGTACCCTGTTCTCGTTATATTTTTAAGGATCTGATTCAAAATATAAACGCAACATGTAACAATTTCAAAGATTTTACTTAGTTACAGTCCATAAAAGAAAATCTGTCAAATTCATTAGGCCATAGTCTATGGATTTCGCATGACTGGGAATACCGATTTTTTTACCATTCAGCCATCAGATTTACCACCAATGCCCCTTACCTCTCATCACTGCACTCTGTATAGCACCATAAACTGGCCATCATTACATACCCCACGCAAAATCCACTGGCTTACTCTTATTTACAAAACCCTCTTAGGCCTCTCTCCCCCCCTATCTGAGATGTCTGCTACATCCCTCCACCTCTACATACAGCACCAGTTCTGCTAAACATATTCAGTTAAAAATCCCAAAAGCCAGCACATCCTTGGGTCGGTCCTCCTTTCAGTTTGCAGCACCTACTGATTGGAATCAACTACAAAAAACAACTCAACTATCAACTTCTGTCACCATTGACACATTCAGAAACAACACTTCCAACACATTTAGTGAAACGAGGAAGTGCTTCCTGTGATGAAGGTTCATTGTACTCCTGTCCAGTGGTCTT
The DNA here is from genome assembly GCA_023634145.1 of Thymallus thymallus. NCBI lineage: Eukaryota > Metazoa > Chordata > Actinopteri > Salmoniformes > Salmonidae > Thymallus > Thymallus thymallus. The sequence goes on along the minus strand of CM042391.1, from coordinate 41,404,952 downwards.
TCTACTCCAAACATGTTGTCTTCTGGTGTATAGTTTGTTATACTGTCTGCTGCCAGGTCTGTTTATCATGTATGTTGTTGTCATGCTCTGCTGTCTGCGTTGTTCTTTGTAGTTCAGTGTTGTTTTTAATGTGTTACTTTTAATGTTTCTTGGTATGTTGCTTCATAGTGTGGTTGGTTTGTCACTTGTTAATACTATGTTGTTGTTCTATGTTTTCTGTCTGTCTATCCTTTTGATTTAATCCCTACACCCTTTCCCTACAGGAGGCCTTTTGATTTAATCCCTACACCCTTTCCCTACAGGAGGCCTTTTGATTTAATCCCTACACCCTTTCCCTACAGGAGGTCTTTTGATTTAATCCCTACACCCTTTCCCTACAGGAGGTATTTTGATTTAATCCCTACACCCTTTCCCTACAGGAGGTCTTTTGATTTAATCCCTACACCCTTTCCCTACAGGAGGTCTTTTGATTTAATCCCTACACCCTTTCCCTACAGGAGGTCTTTTAATTTAATCCCTACACCCTTTCCCTACAGGAGGCCTTTTGATTTAATCCCTACACCCTTTCCCTACAGGAGGCCTTTTGATTTAATCCCTACACCCTTTCCCTACAGGAGGCCTTTTGATTTAATCCCTACACCCTTTCCCTACAGGAGGCCTTTTGATTTAATCCCTACACCCTTTCCCTACAGGAGGCCTTTTGATTTAATCCCTACACCCTTTCCCTACAGGAGGTCTTTTGATTTAATCCCTACACCCTTTCCCTACAGGAGGCCTTTTGATTTAATCCCTACACCCTTTCCCTACAGGAGGTCTTTTAATTTAATCCCTACACCCTTTCCCTACAGGAGGCCTTTTGATTTAATCCCTACACCCTTTCCCTACAGGAGGTCTTTTGATTTAATCCCTACACCCTTTCCCTACAGGAGGTATTTTGATTTAATCCCTACACCCTTTCCCTACAGGAGGTCTTTTGATTTAATCCCTACACCCTTTCCCTACAGGAGGTCTTTTGATTTAATCCCTACACCCTTTCCCTACAGGAGGTATTTTGATTTAATCCCTACACCCTTTCCCTACAGGAGGTATTTTGATTTAATCCCTACACCCTTTCCTTACAGGAGGCCTTTTGATTTAATCCCTACACTCTTTCCCTACAGGAGGTCTTTTGATTTAATCCCTACACTCTTTCCCTACAGGAGGCCTTTTGATTTAATCCCTACACCCTTTCCCTACAGGAGGTCTTTTGATTTAATCCCTACACCCTTTCCCTACAGGAGGCCTTTTGATTTAATCCCTACACCCTTTCCCTACAGGATGCCTTTTGATTTAATCCCTACACCCTTTCCCTACAGGAGGCCTTTTGATTTAATCCCTACACTCTTTCCCTACAGGAGGCCTTTTGATTTAATCCCTACACCCTTTCCCTACAGGAGGTCTTTTGATTTAATCCCTACACCCTTTCCCTACAGGAGGCCTTTTGATTTAATCCTTACACTCTTTCCCTACAGGATGCCTTTTGATTTAATCCCTACACCCTTTCCCTACAGGAGGCCTTTTGATTTAATCCCTACACCCTTTCCCTACAGGAGGCCTTTTGATTTAATCCCTACACTCTTTCCCTACAGGAGGCCTTTTGATTTAATCCCTACACCCTTTCCCTACAGGAGGCCTTTTGATTTAATCCCTACACCCTTTCCCTACAGGAGGCCTTTTGATTTAATCCCTACACCCTTTCCCTACAGGAGGCCTTTTGATTTAATCCCTACACCCTTTCCCTACAGGAGGCCTTTTGATTTAATCCCTACACCTTTTCCCTACAGGAGGCATTTTGATTTAATCCCTACACCGTTTCCCTACAGGAGGCCTTTTGATTTAATCCCTACACCCTTTCCCTACAGGAGGCCTTTTGATTTAATCCCTACACTCTTTCCCTACAGGAGGCCTTTTGATTTAATCCCTACACCCTTTCCCTACAGGAGGCCTTTTGATTTAATCCCTACACCCTTTCCCTACAGGATGCCTTTTGATTTAATCCCTACACCCTTTCCCTACAGGAGGCCTTTTGATTTAATCCCTACACTCTTTCCCTACAGGAGGCCTTTTGATTTAATCCCTACACCCTTTCCCTACAGGAGGTCTTTTGATTTAATCCCTACACCCTTTCCCTACAGGAGGCCTTTTGATTTAATCCTTACACTCTTTCCCTACAGGATGCCTTTTGATTTAATCCCTACACCCTTTCCCTACAGGAGGCCTTTTGATTTAATCCCTACACCCTTTCCCTACAGGAGGCCTTTTGATTTAATCCCTACACTCTTTCCCTACAGGAGGCCTTTTGATTTAATCCCTACACCCTTTCCCTACAGGAGGCCTTTTGATTTAATCCCTACACCCTTTCCCTACAGGAGGCCTTTTGATTTAATCCCTACACCCTTTCCCTACAGGAGGCCTTTTGATTTAATCCCTACACCCTTTCCCTACAGGAGGCCTTTTGATTTAATCCCTACACCTTTTCCCTACAGGAGGCATTTTGATTTAATCCCTACACCGTTTCCCTACAGGAGGCCTTTTGATTTAATCCCTACACCCTTTCCCTACAGGAGGCCTTTTGATTTAATCCCTACACTCTTTCCCTACAGGAGGCCTTTTGATTTAATCCCTACACCCTTTCCCTACAGGAGGCCTTTTGATTTAATCCCTACACTCTTTCCCTACAGGAGGCCTTTTGATTTAATTCCTACTAATATGGAAGAATATAAAGATTGTAGTTATTCACTCCGCAAGGCAATCATACAAGCTAAACGTCAGTATAGAGATAAGGTGGAGTCTCAGTTCAACGGCTCAGACACCAGACGTATGGTGCAGAGATTACAGACAATCACAGATTATAAAAGGAAAAACAACCACGTTTCCGAGACCGACGTCTTGCTTCCAGACGGCTAAACACATTCTTTGCCCGCTTTGAGGCTAACGCAGTGCCACCGACGCAAATGCACCGCCCACAACCGCAAGGCTCTCCAGAGGGTGGTGCTGTCTGCCCAACGCATTACCGGGGGCAACCCGCCCTCCAGGACACCTACAGCACCTGTTGCCTAATTCATTTCTACTGTTGGATATACTGCACTGTCGGAGCTAGAAGAAGCACAAACACTCTCAATAACATCTGCTAACCATGTGAATGTGACCAATAAAATTTGATTTGATTTGAACACAACCAGAATGGGAAAAGACCCATTGAAATCAATTAGAATGTATGTGTTGTCACACACGACTCCTAAAATAAATACATTTAGAACATTTATTATTCAAAAACATAAAACACCGTCAAATACTGTCATAAATTTGTGATTTGGTATTTTGGCCCTAATATTACTCAAGTTTCGCGATTGTTTTCCAAGTCGCAAAATGTTTACTTTGTCTGTCTGTTTTAATAAGACAGTTCAGTTCAGGTGATATGTTGCTGTTGTTCTACCAGCACTGGAAAAGGACAATATATACCTTCATGGCAAGGTTAGTGTGCTTTTGGGTTTGGCAGTCATCTGTGGTCGAACTCCTAAGCAGACATCATCAAACAGCAAACTGTAGATTCTTTTCTCGGGACCCCCTCAGCCAATAGGCCAAGAGCAAAGCAAAGCAGCTTAAAGCAAGCAACCAATCAAGTGGCCTTAATTCTGTGCTTTTTAAAGATCACCAATATCTCTCTAGTTTAGGAGGTTTACAATATAAATAGACAAACACATTCAGTAGGGCTACCATCGGACAAAGAGGCTTGGTGTGAACTGCCAGGGCCCCATGCTCTGCTGTGGAGAGGCTTGGTGTGAACTGCCAGGGCCCCATGCTCTGCTGTGGAGAGGCTTGGTGTGAACTGCCAGGGCCCCATGCTCTGCTGTGGAGAGGCTTGGCGTGAACTGCCAGGGCCCCATGCTCTGCTGTGGAGAGGCTTGGTGTGAACTGCCAGGGCCCCATGCTCTGCTGTGGAGAGGCTTGGCGTGAACTGCCAGGGCCCCATGCTCTGCTGTGGAGAGGCTTGGTGTCAACTGCCAGGGCCCCATGCTCTGCTGTGGAGAGGCTTGGTGTGAACTGCCAGGGCCCCATGCTCTGCTGTGGAGAGGCTTGGTGTCAACTGCCAGGGCCCCATGCTCTGCTGTGGAGAGGCTTGGTGTCAACTGCCAGGGCCCCATGCTCTGCTGTGGAGAGGCTTGGTGTCAACTGCCAGGGCCCCATGCTCTGCTGTGGAGAGGCTTGGTGTCAACTGCCAGGGCCCCATGCTCTGCTGTGGAGAGGCTTGGTGTCAACTGCCAGGGCCCCATGCTCTGCTGTGGAGAGGCTTGGTGTGAACAACCAGGGCCCCATGCTCTGCTGTGGAGAGGCTTGGTGTCAACTGCCAGGGCCCCATGCTCTGCTGTGGAGAGGCTTGGTGTGAACTGCCAGGGCCCCATGCTCTGCTGTGGAGAGGCTTGGTGTCAACTGCCAGGGCCCCATGCTCTGCTGTGGAGAGGCTTGGTGTGAACTGCCAGGGCCCCATGCTCTGCTGTGGAGAGGCTTGGTGTCAACTGCCAGGGCCCCATGCTCTGCTGTGGAGAGGCTTGGTGTCAACTGCCAGGGCCCCATGCTCTGCTGTGGAGAGGCTTGGTGTCAACTGCCAGGGCCCCATGCTCTGCTGTGGAGAGGCTTGGTGTCAACTGCCAGGGCCCCATGCTCTGCTGTGGAGAGGCTTGGTGTCAACTGCCAGGGCCCCATGCTCTGCTGTGGAGAGGCTTGGTGTCAACTGCCAGGGCCCCATGCTCTGCTGTGGAGAGGCTTGGTGTGAACAACCAGGGCCCCATGCTCTGCTGTGGAGAGGCTTGGTGTGAACTGCCAGGGCCCCATGCTCTGCTGTGGAGAGGCTTGGTACAGCAGGCTTTAAATTCAGAGCAGAGGGTTAAGTATGTAAAGGTGGCTGTGATGTGTGCTGCAGTGCATGGTCTCCTCTCTGTGAGGGTATAAAGGATTAAACCCTGTAGCCAGACAGGCATATGTCTGTGGAAACAAAACAAAACAAGCTTTCAGAGCAGGAGAAAGCCAATGAGCAGCCAGGGACATGATGTCAGCCTATTACAGACAGGCGTGGTCCAGCCCCGGCCTGTAGCTGTTGGATGCTATGATTTACCCCATCTCTGACCTCCATCGTCATGTGAATCATCATGAATGACTAACTATGCATTCCAATAGCCTCCTAGGTTGCTGGTTCAACATAGAGTATGTTATCTTGAGTAGCGGCTGTGCAACGCAGTATTGCTATGTAGGTTATATCAATATAAAATGTTATTTCAGCTATGTAGGTTATATCAATATAAAATGTTATTTCAGCTATGTAGGTTATATCAATATAAAATGTTATTTCAGCTATGTAGGTTATATCAATATAAAATGTTATTTCAACTAGTAAGTGAACAAATGGCATGGACAAACCAAAAATGACAAATCTGCCAATAAAAGTAATTTACAAGATAAAAATACTGTTCTAAGGTAAGCTGTATATTATAAATATACAAATACTGTTTTAAGGTAAACTGTATATTAGAAATATACAAATACTGTTTTAAGGTAAACTGGATATTATAAATATTAAAATACTGTTTTAAGGTAAACTGGATATTATAAATATTAAAATACTGTTTTAAACTCTGAACCATTCCTGTCCCTATTTTTTTCCCACTCTGTCTCCTAGGTGACAGAGTTGAACGAGGCCTTGTCCAATGAGGAGAGGAACCTGCTCTCTGTGGCCTATAAGAACGTGGTGGGGGCACGGCGCTCGTCCTGGCGCGTCATCTCCAGCATCGAGCAGAAGACATCGGCGGACGGCAATGAGAAGAAGATTGAGATGGTGCATGCATATCGCGAGAAGATCGAGAAGGAGCTTGAGACCGTGTGCCAAGACGTGCTCAACCTCCTGGACAACTTCCTAATCAAGAACTGCAACGAGACACAGCATGAGAGCAAGGTGTTTTACCTGAAGATGAAGGGTGACTACTACCGCTACCTGGCCGAGGTGGCCACGGGCGAGAAGAGGGCCGGCGTGGTGGAGTCCTCTGAGAAGTCCTACAGCGAGGCCCATGAGATAAGCAAGGAGCACATGCAGCCCACCCATCCTATCCGCCTGGGTCTGGCCCTCAACTACTCCGTGTTCTACTACGAGATCCAGAATGCACCTGAGCAGGCCTGCCACCTGGCCAAGACCGCCTTCGATGATGCCATCGCTGAGCTGGACACCCTTAACGAGGACTCCTACAAAGACTCTACCCTCATCATGCAGCTGCTACGAGACAACTTGACACTGTGGACCAGCGACCAGCAGGATGACGAGGGTGGTGAGACCAACAACTAGAGGGTTCCTACAGAGACCCCCATGTCCGGTTTCAGCCACACAACACACCCGCGCTCTCACTAATGACAACAAACAAAAATAAAACAGTTCTTAGAAATTAAAAAATGTTGGCTGGTGGAACTTTGGCAGCCACTTTTGCCAATGATGATACTAACGCATCTGTAGTTATTTATTTTTCCCACGAATGTAAAAAGAGGAGTAGAAGGGGAGATGAGTATAGTTTCTAGTATAGTTTCTAGTATAGTTTCTAGTATAGTTTCTAGTATAGTTTCTAGTATAGTTTCTAGTATAGTTTAAAAAACAAATAGATAAACCCCTTCCTCCTTGATCTTGTCTTCAACTCAGTCAGTCAGTCAGTCAGTCAGTCAGTCAGTCAGTCAGTCAGTGAGTAGAGTGTTGCTGTTGCGTTAGGAACGACACCCTCACACTGGCATGGAGACTGGCATGTTGTTATGGCGTTAGCTAAATGAAATGGAGCTGCTTATTTAACTTATGTGGTAAGGGAGGAGGAGCATTCAAAATTGTAAGGGGAGATCAAAGCTTGTGCAGAAATATTAATATATAGAATCTTAAAAAAAAAAAAAACTTGAATGTCATCGCCTCGCAAAAAAAAAGAGTTGCAAATAGTTTCCAGAGAGGGTGAAAGAGGTATGGTACCTCTAGCTAGACACCTCAGATTTACCAACATGGAATCTAAAAAGTGTACCTCACCCTGTAATGGTAATGGTTGGGTGAAGCCAGGTATTCTCTGTGGTTATTGAACACACATAACTAATGTTTTGTTCCCAGTCACACAGTAAGTACTGTAACTAGAGTAAGAGTAAAAACAGAGCCAGTACAGTCCTCTCATGCACTGATATACAGACAGAAACATGTTGTTGTTATTATTACTACTACTCGCCCCTTACTGAGGTTGTCAAGGGCGCCATATTATTAGAATATCAAAATATGCTAATATAATGAAAATTAAATCGCTAAAACTACCCCAAAAATGTGGAGATAATTTTACATTGTAAGGCAACATAATTTGCCCTAAATTAAGGTATATTTATGTTAACAATAATCACTTAGATCTCTGAAACGGCACACAGTTGACTGGAACCACACAGTGGAAAAATGCACCTTTTTGGACAGAGCACTGGCAATATATAACAGAGGATGAATCTAAAAGCATCTTTAAGGCTTGTGGGTTTTCTTTTTGTGTTAACCTTTTTAATTGTCAAGAAATGCACTTGCCTATCATACTGTTTCTTCAGTGTAAAATGATAATTGCTCCAATATTCTCGATAGTATAATATTGTGCATGCTGGTGATGTATTTATATGCAGTAGCTTGACTTTATTATTATTAACTTATACTGTAGATGTTATGTATTCATATGAACATGAAATAACTAGACTTCAATCTGATTTATTTTAAATTTATACTTTATATTGGATTGTTGAAATGCTTTTTTAATCTGCGTTTTCTTTACTCCATTAGCTGAAAGTACACTATATACCAAAACAGTGATTGTTAACATTAAATATGTATATTAATGTACATTGCTATAGTGACATAAAATTATTTCTGTTTGTACTAAACAAAAGGAGAGGCTGGGAGGGGTGTGGGGGACATATATATATATATATATATATATATAATGATTACATTGTAAAATAGTGTATTTATTTATCTGAAGGACCTTTTATTGTCACATTATGCAGTCAGTGTTTTGTTTTTCTCACGGAGGAATTCACTGACGGACCATTCATTATAGGTTATTCTAAACTCTCTCCTCATATCTTAATTGTGAGTCATATAGCGGGTGCACTACAGAAAATAATAACAGTTATAATGACAACAATAATACAATTGTAATTAAAATATTACTAAGCTCTTCTAACCACATTTCAGTACCGCTGTTGTTAGATTCCTTTCAACCATATAGGTGTTTGGCCTTTTGAGATAAGTTTCAGATGGTTTTGGCTTTGTTTTTTACAATGTTAGTTCTCAAAGGATTATTCTGAAGGTGCTCCATAGATTGTCATTGTTTTAGAGGCAGATGTAGTACTGTGATGTTGTTCACAACAGTTCCATATAATGGACACTGTTTTAGAGGCAGATGTAGTACTGTGATGTTGTTCACAACAGTTCCATATAATGGACACTGTTTTAGAGGCAGATGTAGTACTGTGATGTTGTTCACAACAGTTCCATATAATGGACACTGTTTTAGAGGCAGATGTAGTACTGTGATGTTGTTCACAACAGTTCCATATAATGGGCACTGTTTTAGAGGCAGATGTAGTACTGTGATGTTGTTCACAACAGTTCCATATAATGGACACTGTTTTAGAGGCAGATGTAGTACTGTGATGTTGTTCACAACAGTTCCATATAATGGACACTGTTTTAGAGGCAGATGTAGTACTGTGATGTTGTTCACAACAGTTCCATATAATGGACACTGTTTTAGAGGCAGATGTAGTACTGTGATGTTGTTCACAACAGTTCCATATAATGGACACTGTTTTAGAGGCAGATGTAGTACTGTGATGTTGTTCACAACAGTTAGGTAGGTAGAAAGGTAGGTCGATATATAGGTGGATAGATATAATTATACATTGACTGTACACTAAATACAGTTGTCCATTTGACATAGTATATTATAAGATTTATTTTAAGGTATGTTTAATGTCTGTTGTGAACACTGTTGCATCTATTGTCAGTGCAGTTGTACATTTGTTAATGGATGGCTAGATAGATACTTAAATAGCTAAAGTGTGATATGAGTGACGGTAATAATAGTTTACTTAATATACAGTCTGGTTAAATCTACAGGTAAGTGAATATTTGCATGGTTAAATTAGCCGTACAGGTAAATATACAGTTCAATTTACAGGTAAGTGAATACTTGCATTGTTAAATTAACTGTACAGGTAAATGACAGGAAGAGATACTTAAATAGCTAAATGTGCGTATGATATAATTTAGGGTAATAATAATAATTCCCTTAAAATGCAGTCCTTAATACAGGGTTTAATTACAGATAAATGCACGTATTGCACATTTGATATACTAAAAGCAATGAAAAAAGATACAACTGACAGGATACTAATATGCATTCCTGAGTGAATGACTACGTTCAGTCCAATAATTACTTACAATATTGCATGTGATATGATACAACAACTGTACATGAATATGTAGGTAGGTAGGTAGGTAGGTAGGTAGGTAGATATATATTGTAGGTAGGTGCTCTAGGTAGATAGATATTGAAGGTACTCTAGGTAGGTAGATAGATATTGTAGGTACTCTAGGTAGGTAGATATATATTGTAGGTAGTTACTCTAGGTAGGTAGATATATATTGTAGGTAGTTACTCTAGGTAGATAGATATTGATGGTAGGTAGGTAGGTAGATATATATTGATGGTAGGTAATTAGGTAGATATTGATGGTAGGTAGATATATTTTGATGGTAGGTAATTAGGTAGATATTGATGGTAGGTAGGTATATATTGATGGTAGGTAGGTATATATTGATGGTAGGTAGATATATATTGATGGTAGGTAGATATATATTGTAGGTAGATACTCTAGGTAGGTAGATATATATTGTAGGTAGATACTCTAGGTAGATAGATATTGATGGTAGGTAGGTAGGTAGGTAGGTAGATATATATTGATGGTAGGTAATTAGGTAGATATTGATGGTAGGTAGGTATATATTGATGGTAGGTAGATATATATTGATGGTAGGTAATTAGGTAGATATTGATGGTAGGTAGGTATATATTGATGGTAGGTAGGTATATATTGATGGTAGGTAGATATATATTGTAGGTAGGTACATATATTGTAGGTACTCTAGGTAGGTAGATATATAGATATTGTAGGTACTCTAGGTAGGTAGATATATAGATATTGTAGGTACTCTAGGTAGGTAGATATATATTGTAGGTAGTTACTCTAGGTAGATATATAGATATTGTAGGTACTCTAGGTAGGTAGATATATAGATATTGTAGGTACTCTAGGTAGGTAGATATATAGATATTGTAGGTACTCTAGGTAGGTAGATATATATTGTAGGTAGTTACTCTAGGTAGGTAGATATATATTGTAGGTAGATACTCTAGGTAGATAGATATTGATGGTAGGTAGGTAGGTAGGTAGGTATATATTGATGGTAGGTAGGTAGGTAGGTAGGTAGGTAGGTAGGTAGGTAGGTAGGTAGGTAGGTAGGTAGGTAGGTAGGTAGGTAGGTAGGTAGGTAGGTAGGTAGGTAGGTAGGTAGATAGATATTGATGGTTGGTAGGTAGGTAGGTAGGTAGGTAGGTAGGTAGGTAGGTAGGTAGGTAGGTAGGTAGGTAGGTAGGTAGGTAGGTAGGTAGGTAGGTAGATATATATTGATGGTAGGTAGGTAGGTAGGTAGGTAGGTAGGTAGGTAGGTAGGTAGGTAGGTAGGTAGGTAGGTAGGTAGGTAGGTAGGTAGGTAGGTAGGTAGGTAGGTAGGTAGGTAGATAGGTAGGTAGGTAGATAGATATTGATGGTTGGTAGGTAGGTAGGTAGGTAGGTAGGTAGGTAGGTAGGTAGGTAGGTAGGTAGGTAGGTAGATATATATTGATGGTAGGTAATTAGGTAGATATTGATGGTAGGTAGGTATATATTGATGGTAGGTAGATATATATTGATGGTAGGTAATTAGGTAGATATTGATGGTAGGTAGGTATATATTGATGGTAGGTAGGTATATATTGATGGTAGGTAGATATATATTGTAGGTAGGTACATATATTGTAGGTACTCTAGGTAGGTAGATATATAGATATTGTAGGTACTCTAGGTAGGTAGATATATAGATATTGTAGGTACTCTAGGTAGGTAGATATATATTGTAGGTAGTTACTCTAGGTAGATATATAGATATTGTAGGTACTCTAGGTAGGTAGATATATAGATATTGTAGGTACTCTAGGTAGGTAGATATATAGATATTGTAGGTACTCTAGGTAGGTAGATATATATTGTAGGTAGTTACTCTAGGTAGGTAGATATATATTGTAGGTAGATACTCTAGGTAGATAGATATTGATGGTAGGTAGGTAGGTAGGTAGGTAGGTATATATTGATGGTAGGTAGGTAGGTAGGTAGGTAGGTAGGTAGGTAGGTAGGTAGGTAGGTAGGTAGGTAGGTAGGTAGGTAGGTAGGTAGGTAGGTAGGTAGGTAGGTAGGTAGGTAGGTAGGTAGGTAGATAGATATTGATGGTTGGTAGGTAGGTAGGTAGGTAGGTAGGTAGGTAGGTAGGTAGGTAGGTAGGTAGGTAGATATATATTGATGGTAGGTAGGTAGGTAGGTAGGTAGGTAGGTAGGTAGGTAGGTAGGTAGGTAGGTAGGTAGGTAGGTAGGTAGGTAGGTAGGTAGGTAGGTAGGTAGGTAGGTAGGTAGATATATATTGATGGTAGGTAGGTAGGTAGGTAGGTAGGTAGGTAGGTAGGTAGGTAGGTAGGTAGGTAGGTAGGTAGGTATATATTGATGGTAGGTAGGTAGGTAGGTAGGTAGGTAGGTAGGTAGGTAGGTAGGTAGGTAGGTAGGTAGGTAGGTAGGTAGGTAGGTAGGTAGGTAGGTAGGTATATATTGATGGTAGGTAGGTAGGTAGGTAGGTAGGTAGGTAGGTAGGTAGGTAGGTAGGTAGGTAGGTAGGTAGGTAGGTATATATTGATGGTAGGTAGGTAGGTAGGTAGGTAGGTAGGTAGGTAGGTAGGTAGGTAGGTAGGTAGGTAGGTAGGTAGGTAGGTAGGTAGGTATATATTGATGGTAGGTAGGTAGGTAGGTAGGTAGGTAGGTAGGTAGGTAGGTAGGTAGGTAGGTAGGTAGGTAGGTAGGTAGGTAGGTATATATTGATGGTAGGTAGGTAGATATTGATGGTAGGTGGATATTTTTGTATTTTGATGTTTACAAATTATAAGTCTACGTTTTGGAATAGAAACAACAAGCCACTGAGATGCTTAACTCTACTGGAGAAAACCTGTCTTCGTGTGATGTCTACCCCACAACTTAACATCTGCTAATGACACATCCTGAAAGCCAAACAGCTGGTTTTCCTCATCGTGACATCATCAAACTGCAACATACTCAGCTCACCTCGAAACACAGTGATGATTGACTTAATGGTTGTCTGCCCTGCTGCAACTGTGAAGTGTAATGTATGTATTTATTTGTTAAAAACATTTTTGCCCTATTTATATTTTGCAGATTAATTTGCTCTTTGGCTTCTCCACATACCACTATGTTTTCACAGATAAACATAGATCAACCGATCAATTCCCACAGAAAGAACTATGACAGGTACTGTGGCTGGTTTGACATCAAAATCGATGAATACGTTTATAATATATTAGAATTGATATCAATGTGATTTAAAAATCTTAATTCAAAAAGTATGACTCCTCTCTACCTTAATATTCTGATCACACCTGACTTTGTTGAAGGTTAGGATACCCCGATGAGTGAAACCAAATGTATTCTCCTCCAACAAATGCAACACTGGTATGTATCAATAAACTGTTGCTTCATTGAAAATGCATCTGAATACAAATTATTTCAGCACAAGATTGGAGGGAGGCTGCTCCCGCCACAGAGCGTGACAGACCGCCTGATGACCTACCTGTAAATGCAGTGTTGGTGAAAGTTGTGAAACTGTCATTCTCTCTGACGACCCAGCGCTTTGGCCAGGCAGGCTTACCGACCACGAGAGATGTCAACTTGTCAAAAGGGGTCCAGTTCAAATTAAGGGTTATGACAAAATGATGATAAAGTCCCACGTCGTTTTACCGAAAAAAATGACCAAACAAAAATGAAAAACGGAGAAGAAATAGCCCGTAACTGGTTAGTTTATTCTATAAGCAGTGATTGTGTGTTTTGTTTTTGCTGCAAGCTCTTTGAAAGAGGGACAACATATACACTGAGCAGCAGTGGATCTCGATTTTGGGTGAATATTCATAGTCACTTGAAAGGGCAGATCGCATCGTGCCAATATGGAACAATGGCGTGAATTAAAAAAACACTTACAACAGGCAAAACCATTGACAGTAAGGTAAGAAAACTGTCTTTCACTGTCCTATTTTAACTGACAAGAGAACACTTTAGTTCAAGGGAAATGATAATACTAGCTAATCAAAAGTATAATGACAGGATTTTGGCAAACACGCCCCTGGGGACATTCCAGAGGGATATGAGTGACAGGTTGGTATTTTACAGCCATCATTCAGCCGCATCCTGCCACAAGTGATCGAGGCGATTCCACACGTATTACATTAGTTTCCCATTGGCAGCCGACGTTCAGGTGCCGTCAATTTTAAGTTAATTTGAGATTTATAGATCAGGGACCCATCCGTGCTGCCAACCTTCCCACTGTTTCTAGATCAGATCGCATCTTACTAAATTAGAGCAGATAACAGATAGTATAAAACAGATAACAGATAGTATAAAACAGATAACAGATAGTATTAACAGATAACAGATAGTATAAAACAGATAACAGATAGTATAAAACAGATAACAGATAGTATTAACAGATAACAGATAGTATTAACAGATAACAGATAGTATTAACAGATAACAGATAGTATTAACAGATAACAGATAGTATTAACAGATAACAGATAGTAATAACAGATAACAAATAGTATTAACAGATAACAGATAGTATTAACAGATAACAGATAGTATTAACAGATAACAGATAGTATTAGGATTTTTCTTTATTCACTGTTTTACATGTACAACTACTGTACAGATGGGCCCTCTGGAGTCCCAACTACTGTACAGATGGGCCCTCTGGAGTCCCAACTACTGTACAGATGGGCCCTCTGGAGTCCCAACTACTGTACAGATGGGCCCTCTGGAGTCCCAACTACTGTACAGATGGGCCCTCTGGAGTCCCAACTACTGTACAGATGGGCCCTCTGGAGTCCCAACTACTGTACAGATGGGCCCTATGGAGTCCCAACTACTGTACAGATGGGCCCTCTGGAGTCCCAACTACTGTACAGATGGGCCCTCTGGAGTCCCAACTACTGTACAGATGGGCACTCTGGAGTCCCAACTACTGTACAGATGGGCCCTCTGGAGTCCCAACTACTGTACAGATGGGCCCTCTGGAGTCCCAACTACTGTACAGATGGGCCCTCTGGAGTCCCAACTACTGTACAGATGGGCCCTCTGGAGTCCCAACTACTGTACAGATGGGCCCTCTGGAGTCCCAACTACTGTACAGATGGGCACTCTGGAGTCCCAACTACTGTACAGATGGGCCCTCTGGAGTCCCAACTACTGTACAGATGGGCCCTCTGTTTGGACTCCCAACTACTGTACAGATGGGCCCTCTGGAGTCCCAACTACTGTACAGATGGGCCCTCTGGAGTCCCAACTACTGTACAGATGGGCCCTCTGGAGTCCCAACTACTGTACAGATGGGCCCTCTGTTTGGACTCCCAACTACTGTACAGATGGGCCCTCTGGAGTCCCAACTACTGTACAGATGGGCCCTCTGGAGTCCCAACTACTGTACAGATGGGCACTCTGGAGTCCCAACTACTGTACAGATGGCCCTCTGTTTGGACTCCCAACTACTGTACAGATGGGCGCCCTGGAGTCCCAACTACTGTACAGATGGCCCTCTGTTTGGACTCCCAACTACTGTACAGATGGGCACTCTGGAGTCCCAACTACTGTACAGATGGCCCTCTGTTTGGACTCCCGAGTGACGCAGCGGTCTAAGGTACTGCATCTCAGTGCTAGAGGCGTCACTACAGCAAGTGCACAATAATAATGCAGACAGACAACAGCAGGGCTGCAGTCACTGTTTGCAGATACAATAGCTTTCAGTGTCTAACAAGCACATCATATCAATCAGGAGTGTGTGTGTGTGTGTGTGTGTGTGTGTGTGTGTGTGTGTGTGTGTGTGTGTGTGTGTGTGTGTGTGTGTGTGTGTGTGTGTGTGTGTGTGTGTGTGTGTGTGTGTGTGTGTGTGTGTGTGTGTGTGTGTGTGTGTGTGTGTGTAATTGTCTTTTTTTTTTTTTTTTGCTTGATTCAAATGCAGATAATAAATACTGGAGTGTGAGATATAGCATGGTAGATGGTGTAGATGTGTTGACAGCCACACAGCAGAGCAGAGCTCATTACAGAGACAGACAGACAGACAGACAGACAGACAGACAGACAGACAGACAGACAGACAGACAGACAGATGGAGTGAGGGTGGATGGTGGACTGAGAGAGATTGAGAGAGACAGACAGACAGACAGACAGACAGACAGACAGACAGACAGACAGACAGACAGACAGACAGACAGACAGACAGACAGACAGACAGACAGACAGACAGACAGACAGACAGACAGACAGACAGACAGACAGACAGATGGAGTGAGGGTGGATGGATGGTCGACAGAGAGACAGACAGACAGGGGGAGTGAGGGTGTATGGTCGACTGAGAGAGACAGAGAGACAGACAGACAGACAGACAGATGGAGTGAGGGTGGATGGTTTATCTTGATTTTCCCGCACAATGTTCTAGGCGTGAGAAAGTGTGAAAGATGTTCTAGAAGCATACCATTCCATCTGTGTCTAGTATAAATGTGTGTGTTCATGTGAGTGTGTGTGTGTTTGTGTGTGGAGTTTCTTCACTCCTCTTCTTCCTCCTCCTCCTGATGTTTGTCAGGGTGGTGCCCGTTGCCACTTCCCTTCCTCATCGTCATGTCGTTGGGCTTGGTCTTGCTGCTGCCCATGGTGACAGGGATGGAGATCTCTGCAGCCTTGATGGCCTGCCTGTTTAGAGGAGCCTCCACAGTCAGAACTCCCTCAGGGGACAGGGTGGACGTCAACTTCTCAGCGTCGGCTATAGTGGGCAGGCTGGAGCAGGAAGGATAGGAGACACAACAGCACATGGATTAAATACTTTACTGGAGGCAGACAGTGCTTTTATCTCTCGATATATCTTCATCTTTAATGTAATCCGATACTTAATTCAGATTTCCTGGTGTCTAAACTCTAGGGGAGCACTAGCAGAAACAGCACAGTCAGGATACTGGTCAACACCAGATACATTGGGAAGCTGTTGGCAATGGCTTATGCTCCAGGAGAAGTAAGAGGACCCAAGGAAGGAATGAAGGAAGGCTAATATTTGGATGCTGTCAATGAAATACTTAAGGTGTAGACCTTACCGTGAAATACTTACTTACAAGCCCTTAACCAACAATGCAGTTTTAAGAAAATAGAGTTAAGAAGATATTAACTAAATAAACTAAAGTAAAAAAAATTAAATTAAGTTACAGAATAAAATAAAAACAATGAGGCTATATACAGGAGGTAAGTCAATGTGCTGGGTCCAGGTTAGTCCAGGTAATTTGTACATGCATGTAGGCGGGGGGTGTTTGGGGGGGGATGTACTGGCTGGTCGGATGCCGAGAAGTTGCCATACCAGGTCAGGATGCTCTCGATGGTGTAGCTGTAGAGCTCTTTGAGGATCTGGGGACCCATGCCAGGGGCATTGTCGTGCCCTCTTCACAACTTCCTTGGTGTGTTTGGACCACGGTAGTTTGTTGGTGATGTGGACACCAAGGAACTCTAAACTCTCGACCCGCTCCACTACAGCACCGTCTATGTTAATTGGGGCGCGTACAGCCCTCCTTTTCCTGTAGTCCACGATCATCTCATTTGTCTTGTTCATGTTAAGGGAGAGATTGTTGTCCAGGCATCGACAGGTAGTATTACCTGACAGGTCTCTGACCTCCTCCCTATAGGCTGTCTCATCGTTGACGATGATCAGGCCTACTACCGTTGTCTCGTCGGCAAACTCAATGATGGTGTTGGAGTCATGCTTGGCCACGCAGTTGTGGGTGAACAGGGAGTACAGGAGGGGACTGAGCACGCACCCCTGAGGGCCAGATGTGTTGTTGCCTACCCTTACCACCTGAGGACGGCCCGTCAGGAAGTCCAGCATCCAGTTGCAGAGGGAGGTGTTTAGTCCCAGGGTCCTTAGCTTAGTGATGAGCATTGAGGGACACCACGGTGTTGAACGCTGATCTGTAGTTAATGAACAGCATTCTCTCGTAGGTGTTCCTTTTGTCCAGGTGGGAAAGGGCAGTGTGGAGTGTAATAAAGATTACATCATCTGTGGATCTGTTGGGGCGGTATGCAAATTGGAGTGGGTCTATGGTTTCTGGAATAATGGTGTTAATGTGAGCCATGACCAGCCTTTCAAAGCACTTCATGGCTACAGACTTGAGTGCTACAGGTCTGTAGTCATTTAGGCAGGTTACCTTAGTGTTCCTGGGCACAGGGACTATGGTCTGCTAGAAACATGTAGGTATTACAGACTCGTTTGGGGAGAGGTTGAAAATGTCAGTGAAGACACTTGCCAGTTGGTCCACGTCCTGGTAATCCGTCTTCCCCAGTGGCCTTTTGAATGTTGACCTGTTTAAAGGTCTTGCTCACATAGGCTATGGAGAGTGTGATCACACAGTCATCCTGAACAGCTGGTGCTCTCATGCAGTGTTGCTTGCCTCAAAGCAAGCATATAAGGCATTTAGCTCGTCTGGTAGGCGCGCGTCACTGGGCAGCTCATGGCTGGGTTTCCTTTGTAGTCCATAATAGTTAGCAAGCCCTGCCACATCCGACAAGCGTCAGAGCCAGTGTAGTAGGACTCAATCTTAGTTCTGAATTACACTTTGCCTGTTTGATGGTTTGTCTGAGGGCATTGCGGGATTTCATATAAGCGTCCGGATTAGTGTCCCGCCCCTTGAAAGCGGCAGCTCTAGCCTCTAGCCTCATCTGTGCAAATGTTGCCTGTAATCCATGGCTACTGGTTGGGATATGTACGTACGGTCACTGTGGGGACGACATCGTCGATGCACTTGTGACTGAAGCCGGTGACTGAGGTGATTTACTCCTCAATGCCATTGGATGAATCCCGGAACATATTCCAGTCTGTGCTAGCATCAGTCCTGTAGCATCCGCGTCATCTGACCACTTCCATATTGACCGAGTCACTGGTACTTCCACTTTAGTTTTTGCTTGTAAGCAGGAATCAGGAGTCAGATTATGGTCAGATTTTCCAAATGTAGGGCGAGGGAGAGCTTTGATAGATTCATGGTATGTGTAGTGTTGACTCCAGAGTCATGGTACTGTATGTGTAGTGTTGACTCCAGAGTCATGGTACTGTATGTGTAGTGTTGACTCCAGAGTCATGGTACTGTATGTGTAGTGTTGACTCCAGAGCCATGGTATGTGTAGTGTTGACTCCAGAGTCATGGTACTGTATGTGTAGTGGTGACTCCAGATTCATGGTACTGTATGTTTAGTGTTGACTCCAGATTCATGGTATCTGTAGTGTTGACTCCAGAGTCTTGGTATGTGTAGTGTTGACTCCAGATTCATGGTATGTGCAGTGTTGACTCCAGATTATTGGCACTGTATGTGTATTGTTTACTCCAGAGTCATGGTATGTGTAGTTTTGACTCATGGTACTGTATGTGTAGTGTTGGCTCCAGATTAATTGTACTGTATGTGTAGTATTGACTCCAGATTCATGGTACTGTATGTGTAGTGTTGATTCCAGATTCATGGTACTGTATGTGTAGTGTTGACTCCAGATTCATGGTATTGTATGTGTAGTATTGACTCCAGATTCATGGTACTGTATGTGTAGTGTTGACTCCAGATTCATGGTATGTGTAGTGTTGACTCCATATTCATGGCATGTGTAGTGGTGACTCCAGAGCCATGGTATGTGTAGTGTTGACTCCAGATTCATGGTACTGTGTGTGTAGTGTTGACTCCAGATTCATGGTACTGTATGTGTAGTGTTGACTCCAGATCAATGGTACTGTATGTGTAGTATTGACTCTAGATTCATGGTACTGTGTGTGTGTGTAGTGTTGACTCCAGATTCATGGTACTGTATGTGTAGTGTTGACTCCAGATTCATGGTACTGTATGTGTAGTGTTGACTCCAGATTCATGGTACTGTATGTGTAGTGTTGACTCCAGATTCATGGTACTGTATGTGTAGTGTTGACTCCAGATTCATGGTGCTGTATGTGTAGTGTTGACTCCAGATTCATGGTGCTGTATGTGTAGTGGTGACTCCATATTCATGGTATGTGAAGTGGTGCCTCCATATTCATGGTATGTGTAGTGGTGACTCCAGATTCATGGTATGTGTAGTGTTGACTCCAGATTCATGGTATGTGTAGTGTTGAATCCAGATTAATGGTATGTGTAGTGTTGACTCCAGATTCATGGTACTGTATGTGTAGTGGCCCCTGGATGGCGACAGAGTCTTGTGGAGCTCAGTTTACAGGAAGAGGGCTGTACAACACAAACACAGTCAGGCCTGACCAATCAACCCTCTACAGGCTTGACACATCACTGTCAACAGGTTTGACCAATCAACCCTCTACAGGCTTGACCAATCAACCCTCTACAGGCTTGACTAATCAACCGTCTACAGGCTTGACCAATCAACCGTCTACAGGCTTGACCAATCAATTGTCTACAGGCGAAATCAACATTGAAAAGAGTTCAGAGTCAACGTAATCTCTGAAATAAATGGGAGAGACATTATTTTGTCATTGACAGAGGCACTACTGTATTTTATTTTTTATTTTGGCATGGTGACAAATACAACAGTGGATTATTTATTTGTTGCACAGTCTTCCAGGTTCTTTGACAATGATGTGTTACTTACGTGTATTTCCTGGTGAAGCATCTGGACACGAATCCATGTTGGTCCTTCCTCTCCTCATGCTTGCCTGTGGACACAGAACACACACACACATACACAGGAGTTTGCCACAGGGACCTAGCCCCCTTTCATGCAGGACATCAACACTGGACGAGAGTGTTAAAGGGTCTTTAACCAGGCATTCATCAACACTGGGCTGCTGTACGAGAGGGGTATTATTGGGGCTGAGTGGTTCCATGGGTGACGTAGTCCCATGTTGCTCAGTTGGTAGAGCATGGCGCTTGCAACGCCAGGGTTGTGGGTTCAATCCCCACTGGGAGCAGTATGACAATGTATGCATTCACTACTGTAGGTTGCTCTGGATAAGGTAGTCTGCTCTGTGTAAAATTAAGTGCACTCTGTTCTAATAAACAGGGCTTACTTTCACGTCTATTAAAGGATGTTGATTCAGTGCTTTGTTGAAGGCCCATCTCAGAGGAAATAACATAGGTTCTGGGAGTGTAGTAGCAGTTCAGAGTCACAGATACATTTCCTCTCTGTGTGAGTGGAGATGGTACTAGAAGGGAGGCAGAGTGAGGGTCTGGAAGTAGTTTCAGTTCCTAGCGAACCACCAAGTAAGTAAGGGAGATATTAAATGTCAAGATGAAAATGTGTTGTTTCACGTTCAATCTACAGTTGAACACCCTAACCCTAGGGTGAAATATAAATATAGGGTCCTTATTCTAAATGTAATGTACAGTTTGGACATAGTGCCCAAGCCCCGATATAAAACGGGTAATATTGTGATGGTCATAGGCAGTATGATAAAATAGGTCCTTACTCAATAGTAAGTTTGGACATAGTGTTTAAATCCCTTGATGTTGTAATGGTCTACCTACTCCCACTGTTGTACAATCTCTGTTGTTGTAATGTGTACAATATCTCAGGAATCTATAGGCTCTGTTCCAGCAGCCCTCTCCTGTTGTTGTAAAGTGTACAATATCTCAGGAAGCCCTCCACATGTCCTCCACATGTTAACAAGGGTTAATCAATGAACACAGGGCTGAAACCAGTGGAGGCTGCTGAGGGGAGATGGCTGCAACACCTCACTGTCCTCCATGGCACAGCAACACCTCACTGTCCTCCCTGGCACAGCAACACCTCACTGTCCTCCATCGACCAGCAACACCTCACTGTCCTCCCTGGCACAGCAACACCTCACTGTCCTCCATGGCACAGCAACACCTCACAGTCCTCCATGGCACAGCAACACCTCACTGTCCTCCATGTCACAGCAACACCTCACAGTCCTCCATGGCACAGCAACTCCTCCATGGCACAGCAACACCTCACTGTCCTCCATGTCACAGCAACACCTCATTGTCCTCCATGTCACAGCAACACCTCACAGTCCTCCATGGCACAGCAACTCCTCCATGTCACAGCAACACCTCAATGTCCTCCTTCAGTTAATTAAGGAATTATCATGCTTAGGGTCATGTATAAAAATGCTTAGCTGCCCATTATTTTGGCTATCATGGCCAGAAGATGAGATCTCAGGGACTTTGAAAGAGGGGTCTCAAAGGAGCATAGGGGGTTTAGAGTGTGTGTGTGTGTGTGTGTGTGTGTGTGTGTGTGTGTGTGTGTGTGTGTGGGGGGGGGGGGGGGTTTGTGTGTGTGTGTGTTTCTGTCTGTGTGTGTGTCAGTCAGTCACAACCCAATTGAACACTTATGGGAGAATCTGGAGCAGTGCCTGAGACAGCGTTTTCCGACACCATAAACAAAACACCAAATAATGGAATTTCTGGTGGAAGAAGGGTGTCACCTCCCTCCAATAGAGTTCCAGACACTTGTAGATTCTATGCCAAGGTGCATTGAAGCGGTTCTGGCTCGTAGTGGTCCATGACCCTTTAAGACACTTTATGTTGGTGTTTCCTTTATTTTGGCAGTTACCTGTATATACCCATTGAACCACGTGGGGACTATTGCAGCGAGCATTGGCCAGCGTACTTACACAAGGTAATGTTAAATCATCAATACATGCTAAAATCACAAGCACAGCTGATCTCAATTGCAACCATCATTGGCCAGTGGTCACCAAATTACCGTGTCATGACTTCCGTCTGATCTGCTGTGTTTTGTGTTTTTTGAGCACATGTGCCTTGTTTTGACAGCTGGCCATGTGCTCCCCTGTCATTGTAGTGTCTCCCCTCCCACTCGTTATCCTTAACTATCCTTGTTCTCTTCACACCTGCTGTCAATTAATCCCTCATTACCTCCCCTATTTTAGGTCTTCTTGTGTTCAGTCTTTTGTCAGACCGTTGTTGTGAGTATGCTTTTCCTGTGACCTACTTATCCTTGCCTTGTCTTGCTGTTTTTCTTCAGACTCCAAGTGTTGTTTTGTTTTTGTTTTGGCATTTTGATTTTTGTCCTGCTTCCACTGTGTCCTGCCAGGCCTGGTTTCCTAGTCTGCCTGCCCAGGTGTTTTCTCTGTTGGGACTTGGATGTACCACCCCAGACCCTCACTGTCTGCTCATCACCATTCCCAGGGAACTCAATGTAACTCGGACACTGCGTCGGATGACGCCATAATTTGTTTCTTTTGAGAAGTACTCTCCTGGCCCAGAGGACATTTATTTGGACTTCCTCTTTTCTTTTGTGTTCCTGTTTATTTTTTCCTGGGCTCATTTAAGAGCAAAATAAACACTGTTGCCTGCAACTGAATCCGTGTCTCTCCCTGACAGAACGGTCTGACCATAAAATGGATTCAGCAGGTGCAGACCAAGTCAGAAATGCAGTGAGTCAACAGGGCGCTCTTCTGGGACAGCATTCCAGCCAGTTAACTGCCACTTCACGGGAGGTTGAGTGCCTGACCGCCCAAGTAGCGGATCTCAATCTCCAGATCCAAGAACTCCAGCGGGAAGCCTTGGCCAGAAGATCAGCTGCAGCATACGGCCGTCCTCTACCTAATGCTGAACCTGAACCGCATGCCAATAGTCCGCCACCCTACGACGGGGATCCCAATTCCTGCCGTGCGTTCCTGTCTCAGTGCTCCCTTGTCTTCGCACTCCAGCCTCGACGTTATGTTACGGAAGAGTCCCAGGTGGCCTTTGTCATCACACTCCTGAAAGGAAGGGCCCGCGACTGGGCAACGGCTGTGTGGGATGCTCGTGCTCCATTCTGTGCCACATTCGAGGACTTCAGAGCGGAGATGATTAAGCTGTTTGACCGCTCTGCTCAAGGTGATGAGGCGGCCTCCCAGCTGGTGCGGTTAAATCAGGGCGGCCGCTCTGTTACGGAATACTCCATCCAGTTCAGAACTCTGGCAGCCACATGTGACTGGAACGAGGCAGCGTTACGCGCTAGGTTTCGGGAGGGGCTGGCTGACGACATCCAGGATGAGATTGTCACTCACGAGCTGCCTCACAACTTAGACACCCTTGTGGAACTGGCGCTTCGTGTGGAGGGGCGTCTTCAACGTCGACGTCAGAGGTGTACAGCTCGATCCTCCTGGGTGCTGGATGAAGGTGCCTCCAGTGCTGTTCCCACCTCCTCGTCTTCTTCAGCAGACCCTGAGCCCATGCAAGTGGGGCGTGTTCGTCTCACCCCTAAGGAGAAGCAGGATCGTTTGACTCGGGGCCTTTGCCTTTACTGCGGGAAGCCAGGGCATCGTGCTATCCGGTGTCCTTTAAAAGCCGGAGCCCATCAGTAATCCGGGGAATCCTGGTGGGTGCTACTCCTTGTCTCGACTCCCCCATCTCACGTTCCCTGCTAAATGTTTCTGTTCAATATCAAGATACTGTTCACTCCTGTTCAGCCCTGATTGACTCGGGTGCTGAGGGCAACTTCCTGGATGTCTCCGTTGCTGTGCTGTGGGGCATTCCTGCCATTCCTCTCCCTTCTCCTATCTCTGTCCGCTCCCTTAATGGTCTCCTCATTACCTCCATCACCCATTCCACTCCTTCCGTAAGTCTTCTTGTCTCCGGCAATCACCGTGAGGTGATTGAGCTGTACCTCCTAGATTCCCCAAGTGCCCCCGTTGTCCTAGGGCATCCGTGGCTGGTGCAGCACAACCCTCACGTGGATTGGTCAGGGAATTCTGTGTTCTCTTGGAGTCCGTCTTGTCTTGCGTCATGTTTAGGTTCTGCCTTGTCTCCTGGCTCTGTGTCTTCTGTTTTTCAGGTTGAGGAGGCCGATCTCACCGGAGTCCCGGTGAAGTACCACGATCTCTGTCAGGTCTTCAGTAAGTCCCGAGCCACATCCTTGCCTCCTCATCGGCCATATGACTGCGCCATCGATCTCCTCCCAGGCACTTCTCCACCCAAAGGTCGTCTGTATTCCCTTTCTGGTCCTGAGAGAGAGGCCATGGACAAGTATATTCAGGAATCCTTAAATGCCGGCCTCATCCGTCCCTCTTCCTCGCCCGCTGGGGCTGGGTTCTTCTTCGTTAAGAAGAAGGATGGCTCCCTGCGACCCTGCATTGACTACCGGGGTCTTAATGACATCACCAGAAAGAACAGGTATCCTCTGCCTCTGATGTCATCGGCTTTTGAGTTGTTACAGGGAGCCAGGGTCTTTACCAAGCTAGACCTCCGCAATGCCTACCATTTGATCCGGATACGTGAGGGGGATGAGTGGAAGACAGCCTTCAACACCCCAACGGGACACTTTGAATACCGGGTCTTACCCTTTGGGCTCACCAACGCCCCAGCTGTCTTCCAGGCCCTGGTGAACGATGTGTTGAGGGACATGGTAAACAGATTTGTCTTTGTGTACCTGGATGATATTCTCATCTTCTCTCCCTCCTTGCAGGTACACACTCAACACGTCCGTCAGGTGCTACAACGGCTGCTGGAGAACCAGCTTTACGTGAAGGCAGAGAAGTGCGTGTT
Source organism: Thymallus thymallus (assembly GCA_023634145.1). Classification (NCBI taxonomy): domain Eukaryota; kingdom Metazoa; phylum Chordata; class Actinopteri; order Salmoniformes; family Salmonidae; genus Thymallus; species Thymallus thymallus. Next base: position 41,379,977 of record CM042391.1, on the reverse strand, counting down.
CCACGCCAAGTCTGTTTCGTTCTTGGGGCATATCATTTCAACGGAGGGGATCAAAGCCGACCCCGCTAAGGTAAGGGCCGTGGCCGAGTGGCCAACCCCTGACTCTCGGAAGGCGTTGCAGCGGTTCCTGGGGTTCGCCAACTTCTATAGGCGATTCATCCGGAACTTTAGCCTGGTTGCTGCACCCTTAACAGCACTCACCTCTCCTAAGGTACTGTTCAGATGGAATTCTCAGGCTCAGGAGGCCTTTGATGTTCTTAAGTCCCGTTTCATCTCTGCTCCTGTTCTGTGTCTTCCAGATTCTGAATGCCAATTTATTGTTGAGGTGGATGCCTCCGATGTCGGGGTAGGCGCGGTCCTATCTCAGCGGTTCCCCAGAGATGGGAAGGTGCACCCGTGTGCCTTCTTCTCTCACCGTTTGAGCCCTGCTGAGCGAAATTACGACATAGGTAACAGGGAGCTGCTGGCAGTCAGGCTGGCTCTGGGGGAATGGCGTCACTGGTTGGAGGGAGCAACGCGGCCCTTCTTGGTCTGGACGGATCACAAGAATTTAGAGTATGTCCGTTCGGCCAAGAGGTTAAATGCTCGCCAGGCCCGCTGGGCACTCTTCTTTGGGCGGTTTAACTTCTCCCTCTCGTATCGGCCGGGCTCCAAAAATGTTAAGCCTGACGCCCTCTCTCGTCTGTTCGAGGGTCCTGGCGGGGAGGCGACCCCCAAAACCATTCTCTCCAGGGAGTTGGTGGTGGGGTCCCTTTCCTGGGACGTCGAGCGGCAGGTGAGGGAGGCCATCGAGGGCGGGGAGCCCCCGAGGGGGTGCCCAGGGGGTCGGTTGTTTGTGCCGGCTGCGCTGCGTCCTGAGGTCCTTCGGTGGGGACATGAATCCAGAGTAGCCTGTCATCCGGGGGTTCGGAGGTCGCTGGCTGTCATCCGTCAGCGATTTTGGTGGCCATCCATGGCCCAAGATGTCAGGCAGTTTGTGTTGGCTTGCTCGGTATGCGCTCAAAATAAGACGTCTAACCGTTCTCCTGTTGGTCTGTTGCAGCCTTTGCCCATTCCCTCTCGCCCTTGGTCACACCTAGCCCTTGATTTTGTCACTGGCCTTCCCCCATCGAGAGGTAACACCGTGATTCTGACGGTGGTGGACCGCTTCTCCAAGGCGGCCCATTATATCCCCTTACCCAAGCTCCCCTCCGCCAGGGAGACAGCACAGGTGGTGGTGGACCACGTCTTCCGGATCCATGGACTTCCGGTGGACGTGGTCTCTGACAGAGGACCCCAATTTGTCTCCCGGTTTTGGAAAGAGTTCTGTAGACAGATCGGGGCCTCAACGAGTCTGTCTTCAGGTTTTCACCCTCAGACCAATGGGCAGGCCGAGCGAGCCAACCAGGATCTCGAGCGAGCTCTCCGCTGCCTGGCGTCACATAGTCCGAGCTCCTGGAGTCAGCAGCTATCGTGGGTGGAATATTCCCACAACTCCCTGCCGGTAGCGTCTACGGGTATGTCTCCTTTTCAATGTTCTGTGGGTTATCAACCGCCCCTTTTCCCCACACAGGAACCCGAAGCCGCGGTCCCGTCTGCCTTGGCCTTTGTCCGTCGGTGTCGTCGCACCTGGAGGAGGGCTGAGGAGGCCTTGGCCCGGGCTTCCAGACGGACCAAAGCGGCGGCTGACCGTCACCGGACTCCAGCTCCCCAGTATGTGTGCGGTCAGAAGGTGTGGCTATCCACCAAGGACCTGCCTCTCCGGGTGCCTTCTCGTAAGCTGGCACCCAGGTTCATTGGGCCATACCGCATCACCAAGGTCCTGAGTCCGGCAGCAGTGCGGCTCAAGCTTCCCCCCACGCTTGGTCGGGTTCACCCTGTCTTTCATGTGTCCAGGGTCAAGCCTGTGTTTCGGTTCCCCCTTAATCCTGTTGTTTCTTCCCCGACACCGCCCCCTCCTCGTCTGGTGGATGGTACTCCAGTGTACACTGTGAGAAAGCTTTTGGACGTTAGACGCCGTGGTCGGGGTTTCCAGTATTTGGTGGACTGGGAGGGCTACGGTCCGGAGGAGAGGAGTTGGATTCCGGCTCGGGATATTCTGGACCAGACTCTGATCGAGGACTTTCGTCGGAGACGAGGTGAGCCCCTCCCGGTTGCGCCAGGTGGCGCTGCTGGGGGGGGGGGGTACTGTCATGACTTCCGTCTGATCTGCTGTGTTTTGTGTTTTTTGAGCACATGTGCCTTGTTTTGACAGCTGGCCATGTGCTCCCCTGTCATTGTAGTGTCTCCCCTCCCACTCGTTATCCTTAACTATCCTTGTTCTCTTCACACCTGCTGTCAATTAATCCCTCATTACCTCCCCTATTTTAGGTCTTCTTGTGTTCAGTCTTTTGTCAGACCGTTGTTGTGAGTATGCTTTTCCTGTGACCTACTTATCCTTGCCTTGTCTTGCTGTTTTTCTTCAGACTCCAAGTGTTGTTTTGTTTTTGTTTTGGCATTTTGATTTTTGTCCTGCTTCCACTGTGTCCTGCCAGGCCTGGTTTCCTAGTCTGCCTGCCCAGGTGTTTTCTCTGTTGGGACTTGGATGTACCACCCCAGACCCTCACTGTCTGCTCATCACCATTCCCAGGGAACTCAATGTAACTCGGACACTGCGTCGGATGACGCCATAATTTGTTTCTTTTGAGAAGTACTCTCCTGGCCCAGAGGACATTTATTTGGACTTCCTCTTTTCTTTTGTGTTCCTGTTTATTTTTTCCTGGGCTCATTTAAGAGCAAAATAAACACTGTTGCCTGCAACTGAATCCGTGTCTCTCCCTGACATACCGCTCCTTAGTCCTGATTTCATGGCTGTCGCCAGAACCAACCAGTTGTTCGGGCATTTGACTTCCATCGCTGCCAAACATTTTCAATACTATTTCACCCTCTGGTGGGTGTTATCATTGGAACAGATTCATCTAGTTTATTTTACTAAGGGCGAGGCCAGACTGATCCGTGGAGAACGGACACCAGACAGAGTCATTTTGGTGTGTTGTCAGTGTTGTCAGTGTTGTCAGTGTTGTCAGTGTTGTCAGTGTTGTCAGTGTTGTCAGTAAGCGTGTGGTGTGTGACGTATAACGCCTCCTCTTTTCTAATTGGCTAAACGGATGGTAACTTATCCGTCGGCTCATCTGAACCTTTTGTGAAAATTAATGGAAATTGTATGGATATGGACCCGTCTACACTGACTGTCAACGTACAACTCCCATTGATAAAGCAGTGGAAATCAGAGCGAGAAAGACAGGACAGAGAGAGACAGAGGCAGAGAGAGACAGAGACAGAGATAGAGGCAGAGACAGCGGCAGAGAGAGAGACAGACAGAGAGACAGAGAGACAGAGAGACAGAGAGCCAGAGGCAGAGAGAGAGACAGAGACAGAGATAGAGAGAGCCAGACAGAGAGATACAGAGACAGAGACAGAGATAGAGAGAGCCAGACAGAGAGCCAGAGACATAGCCAAAGCCAGAGACAGACACACAGAGAGATTTCCACATATGAGCTACTCACCAGTGATCTCCACCAAGCCATCCTTGGTCTTGATCACCAGCTCTTCAGGAGAGAAGTGGTTGACGTCCAGAGTGACCTTCCAGGCCTCCTGGGTCTGCTTGATCTCAGACATGCCCGAGCTGAGCTGGCGGGAGAGAGGAAGGGCGTACGCTGCTGCCCCAGCCTGAGGCATCATGGGGGCCTGGGCCATCACCTGGGCCTGGGGCATCATAGCAGCCTGCATCATGGCACTATGCAGCGGAGACATCACAGGGCTCTGGGGCATCATGGAGGGTATGAATCCAGCAGCCGACATGTCGGGGCCAAGTGCGGATGGGCGCATGTAGCCAGGCCAGTGGGTGCTTGGGAAGGTGGGGAACTCCTCAGGGAGGGCGGGCATGCCGAAGGCTTGGTCAAAGAGCCGGCTGCCCTGGTACCAGTCACGGAAGGGGTCCCAGCTGGGGGTGTGGAGCAGGCTGAAGGGGATACGTCTCTCTGTCATGGCTGCTGGCGGAAGAGGAGTACTACTGTAGAAGTAGTAGAGCTATGGGGCTGGCTGGCTGGCTGGCAGGCTGTGGGGCTGGCTGGCTGGCTGGCAGGCTGTGGGGCTGGCTGGCTGGCTGGCAGGCTGTGGGGCTGGCTGGCTGGCTGGCAGGCTGTGGGGCTGGCTGGCTGGCTGTAGATCCCTTTGGTTGGTGTCTCTCAAACGTCCACTGAAAGTACTGTCTGCTTCTCGGCCGAAGGCTTTTATACACACAGCCACCGCCGACCTCTTGTCAACACTGTCACTGGCCCTCCCCAGACCTCCCTCAGCCAGATATTTATAGAAGGAACTAGAATGTCTATTCATGGAAGATGTAGCACTAGAATGGAATCTAATTCCAAGGCCCTCCCATCGATCACTCTAACACAGCTGCCCAGCACTCTGTTATTTAAAAAATATATACACTGGGGGCTAAAGTTTGGAATATTACTCAAAGGTATTTTTTTTTTACATTGTAGAATAAAAGTGAAGACATCAAAACTATGACATAACACATGTGGAAGCATGTAGTAACCATAAAATCTAAATATATTCTTCAAAGTTTTTTTTATTTTACTAGGCAAGTCAGTTAAGAACAAATTTACTAGGAACAGTGGGTTTACTGCCTTGTTCAGGGGCAGAACGACAGATTTTTAGCTTGTCAGCTCAGGGATTCGATTGTCAACCTTTCAGTTACTGGCCCAAAACTCTAATCACTAGGCTACCTGCCACCCTTTTTCTTGATGACAGCTTTGCACACTCATGGCATTCTCTCAACCAGCTTCATGAGGACCGCCACAGGAATGGAAGACCCAGAAATACCTCTGCTGCAGAGGATAAGTTCATTAGAGTTACCAGCCTCAGATTGCAGCCCAAATAAAGGCTTCACATAGTTCAAGTAACAGACACATCTCAACATCAACTGTTCAGAGGAGATTGTGTGAATCAGGCCTTCATGGTCGAATTGCTGCAAAGAAACCACTACTAAAGGACACCAATATGAAGAAGAGACTTGCTTGGGCCAAGAAACACGAGCAATGGACATTAGACCGGTGGAAATTAGTCCACATTTTAGATTTTTGGTTCCAACCTCACCCAAATTTAGATGGTTTGGGATGAGTCGGACCGCAGTGAAGGAAAAGCAGCCAACAAGTGCTCAGGGAACTCCTTCAAGACTGATGGAAAAACATGCCAGGTGAAACTGGTTGAGAGAATGCCAATAGTGTGCAAAGCTGTCATCAAGGCAAAGGTGGCTTTTTGAAGAATCTCAAATGATTTGTTTAACACTTTTTTTGGTTACTGCATGATTCCATATGTGTGATGTCATAGTTTTGATGTCTTCACTTTTCTACAATGTAAAAAATAGTACAAATAAAGAAATTAATGAGTAATATTCAAAACTTTTTTGTTGTTGTTTATTTAAACCTTTATTTAACTAGGAAGTCAGTTAAGAACACATTCTTATTTACAATGACGGCCGACACCGGACAAACTCTGACAATGCTGGCCCAATTGTGTGCCGCCCTATAGGACTCCCAATCACGGCCGGTTGTGATACAGCCTGGAATCGAACCAGGGTGTCTGTAGTGACACCTCTAGCACTGAGATGCAGTGCATTAGACCACTGTGCCACTCAGGAACCCCAAGTGTTGGGATAGGTCGTTGGCATACTATTCTTTGCTGAATCAGCACTGTCACGCACATGACAGTTTCTCCATCTTATCTGAGGGTGTTATTGAAAGGAAAGGGGGATACCTAGTCAGTTGCACAACTGAATGCATTCAACTGAAATGTGTCTTCCACATTTAACCCAAGCCCTCTGAATCAGAGAGGAGTGGGGGCTGTCTTAATCAACATCATTTAACCCAAGCCCTCTGAATCAGAGAGGAGTGGGGGCTGTCTTAATCAACATCATTTAACCCAACCCCTCTGAATCAGAGAGGAGTGGGGGCTGTCTTAATCAACATCATTTAACCCAAGCCCTCTGAATCAGAGAGGAGTGGGGGCTGTCTTAATCAACATCATTTAACCCAAGCCCTCTGAATCAGAGAGGAGTGGGGGCTGTCTTAATCAACATCATTTAACCCAAGCCCTCTGAATCAGAGAGGAGCGGGGGGGGGGGGGGGGGCTGCCTTAATCAACATCCACTTCATTGGTGCCCGGGAACAGTGGGTTAACTGCCTTTCGGGGCAAATGACAGATTTATACTTTGTCAGCTCTGGGATTCGATCCAGCAACCTTTCGGACCCTAGTGTCCTATGTCTCTTCCAAAGAGCAGCACTGGGTGGGAGTCAATATTTCATCACATTAACTCTGCTGGATGGAAGTCAGTATTCCATCACATTAACTCTGCTGGATGGAAGTCAGTATTCCATCACATTAACTCTGCTGGATGGGAGTCAGTATTCCATCACATTAACTCAAACCAGACCTGGGTTAAATACATATTTATTATACTTGAAATACTCTATGTGTTCTTGATTTAGCTAGACAGGCACAATGAAACCAATGGAAAAGTTTAACCAGGCAAGTTGAATCAAGCTCACACAGGTCTGACTCAGATTCATGTATGGTTGAACATACATGGGCTGGACTTTTTATTAGTATCCAAGTCATCTCAACTTGTAGTCTTGGAAGGACCCTGCTTCATTCTCCCAGCAGGCTAAGTTAGAACCTGTAAACTGTGTTGGTTCTGTCTGTCTGTCCCAGTTAGTAAACTACCTAGTCTGTGTCAACTGCTCATTAGCTTGAGAAGTGTTAGTGATTGCTACCCATTCAAAGTGGGAGCAGGTCCATCCACTTCTTTTGTTCTCTGCAGATTACAATTTAATAGGAGGGACGTATCTGCTGCCTTTGATACTGTGAACCATCAGATCCTCCTCTCCACCCTCTTCAAGTTGGGCATCTCCAGCGATGCACACTCTTGGATTGCGTCCTACCTGACAGGTCGCTCCTATCAGGTGGAGTGGTGAGAATCTCTCCGCACCACGTGCTCTCACCACTGGTGTCCCCCAGGGCTCAGTTCTAGGCCCTCTCCTATTCTCTCTATACACCAAGTCACTTGGCTCTGTCATATCCTCACATGGTCTCTCCTATTATTGCTACGCAGACAACACTCAATTAATTTTCTCCTTTCCCCTTCTGATAACCAGGTGGCGAATCGCATCTCTGCATGTCTGGCAGACATATCAGTTTGGATGTCGGATCACCACCTCAAGCTGAATCTCGGCAAGACTGAGCTGCTCTTCCTTCCGGGGAAGGACTGCCCGCTCCATGATCCCATCACGGTTGACAACTCCATTGTGTCCTCCTCCCAGAGTGCAAAGAACCTTGGTGTGACCCTGGATGACACCCTGTCGTTCTCTGCTAACATCAAAGCGGTGACCCGATCCTGCAGGTTCATGCTCTACAACATTTGCAGGGTACGACCCTACCATACAGGTCCTAATCCAGGCACTTGTCATCTCCCATCTGGATTACTGCAACTCTCTGTTGGCTGGGCTCCCTGCCTGCACCATTAAACCCTACAATTTATCCAGAACGCTGCAGCCCGTCTGGTGTTCAACCTTCCCAAGTTCTCTCATGTTACCCCTCTCCTCCACACACTCCACTGGCTTCCAGTTGAATCTCGCAGCTACTACAAAACCACGGTGCTTGCCTTTGGAGCTGTGAGGGGAACGCCACCTCCTTACCTTCAGGCTCTGATCAGACCCTACACCCAAACAAGGACACTACGTTCATCCACCTCTACGGAAGCACAGTTTGGGCTCATCCAAGTTAAAACTATTCGCTGCTTTGGCACCCCAATGGTGGAACAAGCTCCCCCACGACGCCAGGACAGCGGAGTCACTGACCACCTTCCGGAGACACTTGAAACCCTACCCCCCCCATTAAAAAAATATAAATAAAAATGTACACTTGTCTTTTGTCTAAACTAACACCTGATTTATTTCCCTGCTAGCACTGCCTTTCCTCACAGCTGCTTGTTTAAAGAAATGTACTTACTGTGATGGAGATGTGGTTTTCCCACTGGCTATCCTTGGCTAAGTTGAATGCACCAATTTGTAAGTCGCTCTGGATAAGAGTGTCAGCTAAATGTCTAAAATGTAAATGTATCTCAAAGGATATCATTTTGTACAGAGGCTAGGGGTTAGTGTTAAGTTTGTGGTTGAGGCTAGGGGTTAGTGTTAAGGTTGTGGTTGAGGCTAGGGGTTAGTGTTAAGGTTGTGGTTGAGGCTAGGGGTTAGTGTTAAGGTTGTGGTTGAGGCTAGGGGTTAGTGTTAAGGTTGTGGTTGAGGCTAGGGGTTAGTGTTAAGGTTGTGGTTGATGCTAGGGGTTAGTGTTAAGGTTGTGGTTGAGGCTAGGGGTTAGTGTTAAGGTTGTGGTTGAGGCTAGGGGTAGGGTTGAGCTGGTATGTGGACATGAAGCTATGGTTAGGGTTGTGGTTGAGGTTAGGGTTGAACATGAAGCTAGGGTTGTGGTGAGGTTAGGGTTGAACATGAAGCTAGGGTTAGGGCTAGGTATAGGTATAGGTATAGGTATAGATATAGGTATAGGGCTAGGTATAGATATAGGTATAGGGCTAGGTATAGGTATAGGGTTGAGGTATAGGTATAGGTATAGGTATAGGGCTAGGGCTAGGTATAGGTATAGGTGTAGGTATAGGTATAGGGCTAGGTATAGGTATAGGGTTGAGGTATAGGTATAGGTATAGGTATAGGGCTAGGGCTAGGTATAGGTATAGGTATAGGTGTAGGTATAGGGCTAGGTATAGGTATAGGGCTAGGTATAGGTATAGGTATAGGTATAGGGCTAGGTATAGGTATAGGGCTAGGTATAGGGCTAGGTATAGTTATAGGGCTAGGTATAGGGCTAGGTATAGGTATAGGGCTAGGTATAGGGCTAGGTATAGGTATAGGTATAGGTATAGGTATAGGTATAGGGCTAGGTATAGGTATAGGGCTAGGTATAGGTATAGGGTTGAGGTGGGTTAAGGCTTTCATTAATTCAACAGCCTCAGACTTATCAAGTAGTGTCAGACATAACATAACATAACATAGTTATTTCTTGTAAGTTATGCTGTATGCATTATATGTTCACAGGTTACCGTAACATACTGTAGGTTGAGTTGATGGACTTGGGAGGAACAATCAACAGTCTTTAATGAGCTGTAAAACCACACCAGGTTACAGAATATTCCAGTCCATTTTTCTCAGTGCAGAGGTTTCCAGACATATTAGGACATAAAGTAAATAGTTATATTAGCACCCTCTACAGGTGGTACTAACACATAGCACATGCATGCATTACAGTATGACTCTGGTATTTATTTTGTATTTATTTAATTTAACTAGGCAAGTCAGTTAAGAACAAATTCTTATTTACAATGACGGCCTCCCTACAGGGTCAGAATGGTATGAACAGTGTATAGACCTCAGTTCCAATGGGGTTTTTTCCCCCTTCACGTCAAAAAGTATCCATCGAAAGACGACAACACAAGTAGCTCATTTTCCATTGGTTTATATTTATTGTCCTGTATATAATAACGGATAAACTACAACTACGTTTTTTATACAATCCAAAGGTTTAGCATTGTACTCTTAATAACAAAACAGGTTTACATTATGAAAGTAACACTGCATGAGTGACAGGAGGCTTGAGGAATGGGAAGGAAGACCGCAGTTGTCCCAGCTAGCACATTTGGTTCCTTGGAAGCTGTGGGAACATACGTTTTTGGTTTCCCATTGGTTCTGGGAACGAAGCCATGAGATTCCTGTCGGTTAAAACATTTTTTTTGAACATTTTTATTACTTTCTGAGAATGGAAGTGAAAACTGTTTTGGGAACGTTAATCTTTAGGTTGCAGGGAGGTTCTGAGAATGTTTTTCTATGGTTCCCTGAATGTCATCCTGGGAGGTTTTATTAACGTTCTGAGAACGGAAATTCTAGGTTATTTGAAGGTAATTAAATAACACTCTGAGAACATGTTTCAATTAGACTTTTAATAACACTGCTATTAGTTCAAACTGTTTTGAACTCCAAGCACAGATAGGAAACATGGAAATTCATTTTCTAGGCATTATTCATGCAAACACATTCCTTTTTTATTGTGGCATGGTGTCAGTGAGATTCAAACCTATGATTTTCTGCTCTCTATCCATGTAATTAGTCCACTGCTCCACCAGGATGGAGCTAGCATGCCATGTTTTTTCTTAAAACTCATACAAAGCTGTTAATTTTAGTCTATTCAAACAGACCCTAGTTCAAAGGAAACAACCACTCATTAAGATCAGGTGTGGCCAAATATTGGGCGTGGCCAACATACCTGAACACACTTAACAAGATAGAGGATAGAGAGAGTTTTGTTGATGCTGAGAACGGAATGTATATGTTTTTTAATAACATTCTTACAACGTTCTTTGAACGTTGCTAATGTTTTCTTGTGTTATTTATGGAAAGTTTTATTCATGTTCTGAGAACATGACTTTAAATAGAACCATGAGGAAACCTGTAGAAAAGGTTTTGCTGAAGTACGTTGTCAAACTGTAGTAAATGTTATGGGAAGATTGTATGCTAAATAGACATTCACGCTCTAACCAAGATCTAAGAAACCTATGGTTTTCAGAAGGTTATGTGCTAGCTGGGGTCCTATCAGCACAGAGTAGTAAACTGAGGCAGGGAACATGATGGGCTTCTGTTGGGACTACCTGTGTCTGGGTGCACACGTTTTGCAAGCAGGGTCATTTGCCGCATACATAGTTTAGGTGACCGCTGGCTTGTAAAAACGAGCAGATCCTCTGTCTGTGACCTCATGTCAGGTCGGAGCCAGTTACCAGAACACCTCTGGTAAAAGCAGGATGCAGGGTTAGGACCGGTATAGGACCAGCCTTTTACAGCAGGGGCAATGTGACTGGTAGTACCAACAACAAACTAGCCCAATCAACACACCTTTGTCTGCAGGGAGCCAATCCAGGCCTGATTTAGGATTTGGACAGGAAGAGTTGCAAAGTAACAGCCCCTCTAAGACCGTAACTAGGCATCCCCTGCACCAGGAACCCGACAGACAGACGGACGGACGGACGGACGATGCATAGCAGATTGCATCAACAGAAACCTTTATAACAAGACAGGCAGGGATGCCTCATGGTGTCAGGAGTTAAACTGTGGACTTTCTTAGTGTTTCTGTATTCCGGTACTGTGGTTAACCCTGCGTAAGTATTATAAAGTATTATAAATCACATCAGGTAAGGGATTGGTGACCCGACCGACATAGAAGCAAGCTACCTCCAGCTCAGCTAACTCACCTCTTATAGGAAGCAGAAGCTTTCATGACAAACAAAAAGGGTTTGGGTTAAAACATCGATTGACTTACTGTATATTCATAGATGACAATGCGTACATTTGCAGCATATTAGTATCTCAATAACACGGTTCTTCAAACTGTTTTAAAAACATTTGATAAGATGAAACAAATAAATAATCAAATAAATAAACAATAAATAACATAAGAAATAGATAAATAACTGAATAAATAGCTGTGGATAAAATGTATACCCCCACATGAGTTCATGGATGCCTTTGCAGAAAGTTTGTGAAGTATCTTCAGAAGGAGCATCTTGACAGAGAGGTTAGGGTTAAGGTTGCAGAAGTGGTCTGAACATCATTAATAGAGGGGAACAGTACATAATAATACAACCTTTCTGTCCCTTTTTGTTTCTGTGTGTGATTACAGGTCAGGAATGTCAGGGCCATGTTCTGTAAGAAAATGTTCTCGAATGTTGCAGATAGAAATACCACAAATAGAGCCGACATGATTCCTTATTCTACATGTCAGAGATACATGTTTGTTCTACATAGCATATTTCTAGCTGAACGCTCCAAAACGTTGGGTCTTGCTGAACGCGCCCCATGGGGGGCAGGGACAGGTGCACCCTGGGACCTGTAGTACTGTAGTGGCAGCCAGCAGGGCTCTCTGGTACAAGCAGCAGACTTCCTGCTTTCTGATGCATCATCATGCTAAGTTACCATCAAATAACAAGCCTCTTCAAAATCACAAAAAATATACAGTGCATAGTTTACAAGCCAGAACTTACAGTTTAGAATAATTTATACATCCTGACATATCAGTTCCCTTCTGCACACTAAATAGTCAGCTCTGTTGATCTCTCTGGTTCCTAAAACAGAGCATCTTTGAGGAAGTGTCCCAGTGCTGAAATATATTGTTATTTTGCTCTGCAGAAGCGTATAGAGAAAGTGTTTACAGAATTGTTCTTTAACAATTATTTTCTAAAAGCATGATTAGAAAAATGTTCTTTTAAATAATTAAATGTGTGATGAAGAATCAATATTTCAGATCCTGGTTTCTGGTCATACAGAGATGGAGACTGAGAATCGTAAACAAACACAGAAAAGGTCTGGCCCTGTGTTTGGACCAATCAGGGACGCATAACATGATCTCTCTCTCTCTCTCTCTCACACTCACTCACTCACTCCCCCCACCCCCTCTCCCTTTCGGTCTCTGTGTCTCTCTCTCATCAGAAGCCGGGGCTTTCATAGCTGCTGTGACTGTAGTTGCTGTGGTTGCGGCTGGGGCTGCGGCTCCTGGTGCTGCGTGAGTGACTGCGGCTCCTGGTGCTGCGTGAGCGGCTGCGGCTCCTGGTGCGGCTGTGACTGTGACTGTAGCTGCTGTAGCTGCTGTAGCTGCGGCTGCGACTCCTCCCTGAGTGGGAGGGGCTTGACATGGAACTGGAGGAGGAGGGGCTGGGGCGGTAGTACGGGATAGGCCGTTTCCGAGCGCTGAGGAGAGGAAAAGACAGGAGATTAGACAGTACACAAAGCTCTTGTAGGAGTTAGTAAGTGTGAGGAGGACCACCACTTTGACAGCTGACCAGAGAGCTGCTCGTTTGGAATGTCTCTGCTACAGTATGGTCCAACTTAAATATCAAATGTATTTAACAATAAATAGTCCATGTACTGCATCACATCAAATCTATAACATGTTTGTATCATAATAAATAAGGCACTTGGTCAGCTGTCATCAAAAGCAGACCAGAGAAATTGGCATACTGTAGTTATTATTGTAGCTATTACTGTAGTTATTACTATAGCTATTACTGTAGTTATTACTATAGCTATTACTGTGCTTGTTACTGTAGTTATTAGGTGCTACAGTCAGATTGAGAGGTGCTGAAAAAGAGCAGCTGCATGTGTCAGTTAGTAGGCTTCCACGTGCACACATGAACACCCACGCACACACCCACGCACACACCCACGCACACACCCATGCACACACCCACACACACACACACTTCAATGTGTTAAAAGCGCTGAGATTGCCTTGTTAGTGGACACCCTCCAGGTGCAACCCAAGTGTCCATTGCAGAAGTTGAGAGGTTTGAGAGGTTACTGCTGGTCATTTAAGCTGTTAGCCATCAACCACAAAGCAGGCGACTTAACGATCTGGGAATGACGTCGGCGCTATCAAGGTGCTTCTGCTGCTGAACGAGGATTCATAAGAATCATCTCAAAGAACTGTCATTGGAAGGCCTTGATAGCACCTTCATCAAAAACCCTGTGTTATAACATTTGTACACATCTGTGACTGTTTCTCTAGTGTTGCAGTGAGTTTATTTTAGTGGATTTAGAAAAGGAACAGTGGGTAGAAAGGAGGGAGCAGCAAGTAAAGGGGAGGGAGCAGCAAGGAAAGGGGAGGGAGCAGCAAGTAAAGGGGAGGGAGCAGCAAGGAAAGGGGAGGGAGCAGCAAGGAAAGGGGAGGGAGCAGCAAGGAAAGGGGAGGGAGCAGCAAGTAAAGGGGAGGGAGCAGCAAGGAAAGGGGAGGGAGCAGCAAGGAAAGGGGAGGGAGCAGCAAGGAAAGGGGAGGGAGCAGCAAGGAAAGGGGAGGGAGCAGCAAGGAAAGGGGAGGGAGCAGCAAGGAAAGGGGAGGGAGCAGCAAGTAAAGGGGAGGGAGCAGCAAGTAAAGGGGAGGGAGCAGCAAGGAAAGGGGAGGGAGCAGCAAGGAAAGGGGAGGGAGCAGCAAGGAAAGGGAAGGGAGCAGCAAGGAAAGGGAAGGGAGCAGCGTTACTCTAGATAAAGGGAGGGAGGGAGCAGCGTTACTCTAGATAAAGGGAAGGGAGCAGCGTTACTCTAGATAAAGGGAAGGGAGCAGCGTTACTCTAGATAAAGGGAGGAAGGGAGCAGCGTTACTCTAGATAAGGGGAGGGAGCAGCGTTACTCTAGATAAAGGGAAGGGAGCAGCGTTACTCTAGATAAAGGGAAGGGAGCAGCGTTACTCTAGATAAAGGAAGGGAGCAGCGTTACTCTAGATAAAGGGAAGGGAGCAGCGTTACTCTAGATAAAGGGAGGGGAGCAGCGTTACTCTAGATAAAGGAAGGGAGCAGCGTTACTCTAGATAAAGGGAGGGAGCAGCGTTACTCTAGATAAAGGGAGGGAGCAGCGTTACTCTAGATAAAGGGAGGGAGCAGCGTTACTCTAGATAAAGGGAGGGGAGCAGCGTTACTCTAGATAAAGGGAAGGGAGCAGCGTTACTCTAGATAAAGGGAGGGAGCAGCGTTACTCTAGATAAAGGGAGGGAGCAGCGTTATTCTAGATAAAGGGAGGGAGCAGCGTTACTCTAGATAAAGGGAGGGAGGGAGCAGCGTTACTCTAGATAAAGGGAGGGAGCAGCGTTACTCTAGATAAAGGGAAGGGAGCAGCGTTACTCTAGATAAAGGGAGGGAGGGAGCAGCGTTACTCTAGATAAAGGGAGGGAGCAGCGTTACTCTAGATAAAGGGAGGGAGCAGCGTTACTCTAGATAAAGGGAAGGGAGCAGCGTTACTCTAGATAAAGGGAGGGAGGGAGCAGCGTTACTCTAGATAAAGGAAGGGAGCAGCGTTACTCTAGATAAAGGGAGGGAGCAGCGTTACTCTAGATAAAGGGAAGGGAGCAGCGTTACTCTAGATAAAGGGAGGGAGGGAGCAGCGTTACTCTAGATAAAGGGAAGGGAGCAGCGTTACTCTAGATAAAGGGAGGGAGCAGCGTTACTCTAGATAAAGGGAGGGAGCAGCGTTACTCTAGATAAAGGGAAGGGAGCAGCGTTACTCTAGATAAAGGGAAGGGAGCAGCGTTACTCTAGATAAAGGGAAGGGAGCAGCGTTACTCTAGATAAAGGGAAGGGAGCAGCGTTACTCTAGATAAAGGGAGGGAGGGAGCAGCGTTACTCTAGATAAAGGGAGGGAGGGAGCAGCGTTACTCTAGATAAAGGGAAGGGAGCAGCGTTACTCTAGATAAAGGAAGGGAGCAGCGTTACTCTAGATAAAGGGAAGGGAGCAGCGTTACTCTAGATAAAGGGAAGGGAGCAGCGTTACTCTAGATAAAGGGAAGGGAGCAGCGTTACTCTAGATAAAGGAAGGGAGCAGCGTTACTCTAGATAAAGGGAGGGAGCAGCGTTACTCTAGATAAAGGGAGGGAGGGAGCAGCGTTACTCTAGATAAAGGGAGGGAGGGAGCAGCGTTACTCTAGATAAAGGGAAGGGAGCAGCGTTACTCTAGATAAAGGGAAGGGAGCAGCGTTACTCTAGATAAAGGGAAGGGAGCAGCGTTACTCTAGATAAAGGGAGGGAGGGAGCAGCGTTACTCTAGATAAAGGGAGGGAGCAGCGTTACTCAAGATAAAGGGAAGGGAGCAGCGTTACTCTAGATAAAGGGAGGAAGGGAGCAGCGTTACTCTAGATAAAGGGAGGGAGGAAGGGAGCAGCGTTACTCTAGATAAAGGGAGGGAGGAAGGGAGCAGCGTTACTCTAGATAAAGGAAGGGAGCAGCGTTACTCTAGATAAAGGAAGGGAGCAGCGTTACTCTAGATAAAGGAAGGGAGCAGCGTTACTCTAGATAAAGGAAGGGAGCAGCGTTACTCTAGATAAAGGAAGGGAGCAGCGTTACTCTAGATAAAGGGAGGGAGCAGCGTTACTCTAGATAAAGGAAGGGAGCAGCGTTACTCTAGATAAAGGAAGGGAGCAGCGTTACTCTAGATAAAGGGAAGGGAGCAGCGTTACTCTAGATAAAGGGAAGGGAGCAGCGTTACTCTAGATAAAGGAAGGGAGCAGCGTTACTCTAGATAAAGGGAAGGGAGCAGCGTTACTCTAGATAAAGGGAAGGGAGCAGCGTTACTCTAGATAAAGGGAGGGAGCAGCGTTACTCTAGATAAAGGGAGGAAGGGAGCAGCGTTACTCTAGATAAAGGGAGGGAGGGAGCAGCGTTACTCTAGATAAAGGGAGGGAGCAGCGTTACTCTAGATAAAGGGAAGGGAGCAGCGTTACTCTAGATAAAGGGAGGGAGCAGCGTTACTCTAGATAAAGGGAAGGGAGCAGCGTTACTCTAGATAAAGGGAAGGGAGCAGCGTTACTCTAGATAAAGGGAAGGGAGCAGCGTTACTCTAGATAAAGGGAAGGGAGCAGCGTTACTCTAGATAAAGGGAGGGAGCAGCGTTACTCTAGATAAAGGGAAGGGAGCAGCGTTACTCTAGATAAAGGGAAGGGAGCAGCGTTACTCTAGATAAAGGGAGGGAGCAGCGTTACTCTAGATAAAGGGAAGGGAGCAGCGTTACTCTAGATAAAGGAAGGGAGCAGCGTTACTCTAGATAAAGTGAGGGAGGGAGCAGCGTTACTCTAGATAAAGGGAAGGGAGCAGCGTTACTCTAGATAAAGGGAGGGAGGGAACAGCGTTACTCTAGATAAAGGGAAGGGAGCAGCGTTACTCTAGATAAAGGGAAGGGAGCAGCGTTACTCTAGATAAATGGAAGGGAGCAGCGTTACTCTAGATAAAGGGAAGGGAGCAGCGTTACTCTAGATAAAGGGAAGGGAGCAGCGTTACTCTAGATAAAGGGAAGGGAGCAGCGTTACTCTAGATAAAGGGAGGGAGCAGCGTTACTCTAGATAAAGGAAGGGAGCAGCGTTACTCTAGATAAAGGGAGGGAGGGAGCAGCGTTACTCTAGATAAAGGGAAGGGAGCAGCGTTACTCTAGATAAAGGGAAGGGAGCAGCGTTACTCTAGATAAAGGGAAGGAGCAGCGTTACTCTAGATAAAGGGAGGGAGCAGCGTTACTCTAGATAAAGGGAAGGGAGCAGCGTTACTCTAGATAAAGGGAGGGAGCAGCGTTACTCTAGATAAAGGGAGGGAGCAGCGTTACTCTAGATAAAGGGAAGGGAGCAGCGTTACTCTAGATAAAGGGAAGGAGCAGCGTTACTCTAGATAAAGGGAGGGAGCAGCGTTACTCTAGATAAAGGGAGGGAGCAGCGTTACTCTAGATAAAGGGAAGGGAGCAGCGTTACTCTAGATAAAGGGAAGGGAGCAGCGTTACTCTAGATAAAGGGAGGGAGCAGCGTTACTCTAGATAAAGGGAAGGGAGCAGCGTTACTCTAGATAAAGTAAGGGAGCAGCGTTACTCTAGATAAAGGAAGGGAGCAGCGTTACTCTAGATTAAGGGAGGGAGGGAGCAGCGTTACTCTAGATAAAGGGAAGGGAGCAGCGTTACTCTAGATAAAGGGAGGGAGGGAGCAGCGTTACTCTAGATAAAGGAAGGGAGCAGCGTTACTCTAGATAAAGGGAAGGGAGCAGCATTACTCTAGATAAAGGGAAGGAGCAGCGTTACTCTAGATAAAGGGAAGGGAGCAGCGTTACTCTAGATAAAGGGAGGGAGCAGCGTTACTCTAGATAAAGGGAGGAAGGGAGCAGCGTTACTCTAGATAAAGGAAGGGAGCAGCGTTACTCTAGATAAAGGGAAGGGAGCAGCGTTACTCTAGATAAAGGGAGGGAGCTGCGTTACTCTAGATCAAGGAAGGGAGCAGCGTTACTCTAGATAAAGGGAGGGAGGGAGCAGCGTTACTCTAGATAAAGGAAGGGAGCAGCGTTACTCTAGATAAAGGGAAGGGAGCAGCGTTACTCTAGATAAAGGGAAGGAGCAGCGTTACTCTAGATAAAGGGAAGGGAGCAGCGTTACTCTAGATAAAGGGAAGGGAGCAGCGTTACTCTAGATAAAGGGAGGGAGGGAGCAGCGTTACTCTAGATAAAGGAAGGGAGCAGCGTTACTCTAGATAAAGGGAAGGGAGCAGCGTTACTCTAGATAAAGGAAGGGAGCAGCGTTACTCTAGATAAAGGAAGGGAGCAGCGTTACTCTAGATAAAGGGAAGGGAGCAGCGTTACTCTAGATAAAGGGAAGGGAGCAGCGTTACTCTAGATAAAGGAAGGGAGCAGCGTTACTCTAGGGAAGTTTGTTCTGTTGGTTAGCTGCTTCACCGGACTTCAGTCAGGAGGACTAGGGGAGTCCTGCTGCACGGCAACTGTTACCCCAGTAACATAGTGTGCAGCTCTGCAGAATTCTGTTGTCTTGGCTTCCAGGAGAATCTTCCTTCGTACATGAATGACAGAGGAGTGACACAGAACGTTTCACCAGCATTTTATCGAAAAGCACATATTCTGGGAAATACAATGGAATCATATTATTGCTGCGGTGTGCCATCATTCAGCTGTGGCAAATCCAATCTGTGATAAAGGTTGTACACTTTTATGATATAAATACATTTCACCTGAAATAATATAACATTAAGGATACAACACACACACACTTCTACACACTATGATATGTCAGATGATTAAGGATACAACACACACACACTTCTACACACTATGATATGTCAGATGATTAAGGATACAACACACACACACACTTCTACACACTATGATATGTCAGATGATTAAGGATACAACACACACACACTTCTACACACTATGATATGTCAGATGATTAAGGATAGATCCTCTGTTACCTGGTGATCCTGTTACTGAGGGAGAGTGGTTAGATAGATCCTCTGTTACCTGGTGATCCTGCGAGCCTCCATGAAGCTGGGAGAATCTCGTCTCCTCTTCCTGATGGGAGAGTAGCTCCTGGATCGACGGTGAGCACGGTCAGCGTCAGAGTGGTGAGGACTGTCTCTCTCCTTAGTGGAAAAACTGAAAATACACATGTATTGGTCATGTATTGGTCATGTATTGGACAGAAAAAAGTTTCTAATAGTACTAAAACCAAAATTCTTCCAAGGTTACATACCAGTCTATCATCTATAGACTGGTATGTAACCCTTCCTCTTGGTGGTAGGTTAACTATCATCTATAGACTGGTATGTAACCCTTCCTCTTGGTGGTAGGTTAACTATCATCTATAGACTGGTATGTAACCCTTCCTCTTGGTGGTAGGTTAACTATCATCCATAGACTGGTATGTAACCCTTCCTCTTGGTGGTAGGTTAACTATCATCTATAGACTGGTATGTAACCCTTCCTCTTGGTGGTAGGTTAACTATCATCTATAGACTGGTATGTAACCCTTCCTCTTGGTGGTAGGTTAACTATCATCTATAGACTGGTATGTAACCCTTCCTCTTGGTGGTAGGTTAACTATCATCTATAGACTGGTATGTAACCCTTCCTCTTGGTGGTAGGTTAACTATCATCTATAGACTGGTATGTAACCCTTCCTCTTGGTGGTAGGTTAACTATCATCCATAGACTGGTATGTAACCCTTCCTCTTGGTGGTAGGTTAACTATCATCTATAGACTGGTATGTAACCCTTCCTCTTGGTGGTAGGTTAACTATCATCTATAGACTGGTATGTAACCCTTCCTCTTGGTGGTAGGTTAACTATCATCTATAGACTGGTATGTAACCCTTCCTCTTGGTGGTAGGTTAACTATCATCCATAGACTAGTAAGTAACCCTTCCGTAGGCGGTGTTCCTCACCTGGAATTGTTCTGTCTGGCATGGACGTGGAGGGACTTTGCCTTGCTGGGGCCTCTCTCTCTGGAGACAGAGCATGATGAGGACCGTCCTGAGCTCCATGAGCTGCTGCGCTGCTGGACCCCCACACCGCCATGCCCCCTAGACTCACTCTTCTTCCTGCCTGACCCAGACGCATGGCGGTGCCGCCTCGGGGACGCAGACAGCCTCCGGTGATGGGCCTGTCCCCGACCCCCACGGTGGTGCCGCTTGGAAGAGTGGGCTCCTTTAGTCCTGGAGGTAGATAGGTAATGAGTATCAGTTGATTATTGGTAACAAAGGAAAGATGGTGGTCATGACTGTTGGATACCTTGGGGAGTGCATCACATTAAAAGACCACCCGACAGGGAGTTTAGTTCTCAAAGTGATCATCCTGTTTTCATTGTTATCAGCAAATCTCAGGATATCACAAGTGAAGAGGGAAGTGCATTGGACTGTGCCCTGGACAGCACACTAAACACTAAACACTAAGCAATGGCCATAAAAGAAGTGGAAAACACAACAACACATGACCAGGGCCGGATTAAGAAATCATAGGCCCCGAGGCTTTGTTCAAAGGCCCCCCCAAACAATTTGTGCACTAAGATGCAATTAGATGCGTGGTAATTTTACTGTCGAATGAAAAAGCCCCATTTTAATAAACCCATAAAACCAGTTGTGATGTTGCGTAGGCTACAGTTGAGCAGAGGCGTTTTTAGGATTTCCACACATGGGGAACATTTGTTTGCAGGGTCTCCCTCCAAACTGCGGCCTTCCCAACTGTAGGCAACCGGTAACTGTAGGCAACCTAGTAAAGGCCCAGTGCACCACTAATACAGGACTAGTAAAGGCCCAGTGCACCACTAATACAGGACTAGTAAAGGCCCAGTGCACCACTAATACAGGACTAGTAAAGGCCCAGTGCACCACTAATACAGGACTAGTAAAGGCCCAGTGCACCACTAATACAGGACTAGTAAAGGCCCAGTGCACCACTAATACAGGACTAGTAAAGGCCCAGTGCACCACTAATACAGGACTAGTAAAGGCCCAGTGCACCACTAATACAGGACTAGTAAAGGCCCAGTGCACCACTAATACAGGACTAGTAAAGGCCCAGTGCACTACTTTTGTTAATATATATTTACAGTACCAGTCAAAACTATGACATAACACATATGGAACCATGTGCTAGCCAAAAAGGTATTAAACAAATCAAAATATATTTTATATTTGAGATTCTTCAAAGTAGCCAAAAGTTTGGGCACCCCTCTGAGGCTGCATAATAATTTACTCTGTCGTCACAGAAAATGATCACAGTGGCATGCCATTCATTTTCTAATAAAAGCTGAGTACTGGGGTATTGTCCAGACAAAGATTTTTAGTGTAGCAATATTAAGTTGTTTGAAAGTAAATCAGATGTGAAAAATAGGCTATGCAAAAATGTGGGCACCCTTGTCATTCTGTTGATTTGAATACCTGTAACTACTTAGCACTGATTAATTGGAACACACAATTGGTTTGGTGAGCTCATTAAGCCTTGAACCTCATAGACAAGTGCATCCAATCATGAGAAAAGGTATTTAAGGTGGCCAATTGCAAGTTGTTGTTCTCTTTGTCTCTCCTCTGAATAGTGGCAACATGGGGGCCTCAAAACAACTCTCAAATGACCTGAAAACAAAGATTGTTCAACATTATGGTTTAGGGGAAGGCTACAAAAAGCTATCGCAGAGATGTAAGCTGTCAGTGTCCACTGTGAGGAACATAGTGAGGAAATGGAAGACCACAGGCACAGTTCTTGTTAAGGCCAGTAGTGGCAGGCCAAGTAAAAAATCGGAGAGGCAAAGGTGAAGGATGGTGAGAACGGTCAAAAACAGCTCACAGACCACCTCCAAAGACCTACAACATCATCTTGCTGCAGATGGTGTCACTGTGCATCGTTCAACAATTCAGCGCACTTTGCACAAGGACAAGCTGTACGGGAGAGTGATGCGGAAGAAGCCTTTTCTGCACACACGCCACAAACGCACATTTGGACAAGCCAGCTTCATTTTGGAATAAGGTGCTGTGGACTGATGAAACAAAGATTGAGTTATTCGGTCATAACAAGGGGCGTTATGCATGGTGGCAAAAGAACACAGCGTTCCAAGAAAAACACTTGCTACCCACAGTAAAATTTGGTGGGGGTTCCATCATGCTGTGGGGCTGTGTGGCCAGTGCCGGTACTGAGAATCTTGTTAAAGTTGAGGGTCGCATGGATTCCACTCAATATCAGCAGATTCTTGGGAATAATGTTGAAGAATCAGTCACAAAGTTGAAGTTACGCCGGGGCTGGATATTTCAACAAGACAACGACCCAAAACACTGCTCAAAATCTACCCGGGCATTTATGCAGAGGAACAAGTACAATGTTCTGGAATGGCCATCCCAGACCTGAATATCATTGAGAATCTGTGGGATGATTTGAAGCGGGCTGTCCATGCTCGCCAACCATCAAACCTAACTGAACTGGAGATGTTTTGTAAAGAGGAATGGTCCAAAATACCTTCATCCAGAATCCAGACACTCATTAGAGGCTTAGGAAGCGTCTAGAGGCTGTTATTTTAGCAAAAGGAGGCTCTACTAAATATTGATGTGATTTTTCTGTTGGGGTGCCCAAATGTATGCACCTGTCTAATTTCGTTTTGATGCATATTGCACATTTTCTGTTAATCCAATAAACCTCATTTCACTACTGAAATATTACTGTGTCCATCAGTTATTTGATAGATCAAAATGAAATTGCTAATCCAAACACCCAATTATTTATAAATGGAAATCATGGAAATTGTCAGGGGTGCCCAAACTTTTGCATACGACTGTATAAGTGAAATAATCTGTCTGTAAACAATTGTGGGAGAATTACTTGTGTCATGCACAAAGTAGATGTCCTAACTGACTTGCCAAACCTATAGTTTGTTAACATGAAATCTGTGGAGTGGTTGAAAAATGAGTTTTAATGACTTCAACCTAAGTGTATGTAAACTTCTGACTTCAACTGTAGATGTATTTTGTGCTATTTTTGTTTACACTTTTTTTATGCTGCCGGGGCCCAGCGGCTTAAGCCTCGGTAATTCCCTGCATTAATCCGGCCCTGCCAATGACAGGTAAAGGCTATGTCAGTATGGGCGGTCCAATCTCTCTGCTTACTTCTTCTGGTGAGAGCACTTTTCTCTGTGAGGATGCAGGTTATGTTGAGAGTCGGCGGAGTCACTGCTGTGAGTCGGCGAATGGGAGCGCTTCCCCTGGGCTCTGTGACCTCTGTGACCTCCCCATCTTCCTGACGACCCCAGGCCCGTCGTCTGCCTGTCCTCCCCATGTAGGGCCTCTCCAGCATGAACAGCAGTACCTCCTGGGGCCCTGTAGAGGGCAGTGTGAGCCTTGTGCTCTCCTCCTCTCAGTTGAGGCAGTATCAAGGTTGACTGGGCTCCCGGAGATCCAGCAGGCAGCATTCTCAGCTTCTGTAGAGAGATGAAAACCAACAAACGGGAAAAATAACCAAAGACAAAAGGAAAAGGGAAGAAAGGGTGTTAGCCGTTGTCACAGTGGAGTGTTTCAGCGCTACGGTGTCAACATCTAAAAGAAAAGATCTGGGTTTGTTCTCGATATGGCTTATAGACAGTCCTCTATGGTGCAGCGCATGCAATACTTGGCATGCAAAACCATAATGAGACGAAGAAATCATAATCCCTCAAATAAAAATAGAAGAAGGAGAGGAAGAAAAGTAAAAAAGAAATATCAAATGAACAAATGATGTTAAAGAGAAGAGAGAGGAGAGTTACAGAAGAGAGAGGAGAGTTACAGAAGAGGAGAAAGTATAGAGTTACAGAAGAGGAGAAAGTATAGAGTTACAGAAGAGGAGAAAGTATAGAGTTACAGAAGAGGAGAAAGTATAGAGTTACAGAAGAGGAGAAAGTATAGAGTTACAGAAGAGGAGAAAGTATAGAGTTACAGAAGAGGAGAAAGTATAGAGTTACAGAAGAGGAGAAAGTATAGAGTTACAGAAGACGAGAAAGTATAGAGTTACAGAAGAGGAGAAAGTATAGAGTTACAGAAGAGAGAGGAGAGTTACAGAAGAGGAGAAAGTATAGAGTTACAGAAGAGGAGAAAGTATAGAGTTACAGAAGAGGAGAAAGTATAGAGTTACAGAAGAGGAGAAAGTATAGAGTTACAGAAGAGGAGAAAGTATAGAGTTACAGAAGAGGAGAAAGTATAGAGTTACAGAAGAGAGACTAGAGAGCTACAGACTTCTTCAGGTTAAAAAACAAATATGAAATTAAACAAAACAAATGAAAAGAGTAGACAACTTGACGGAACATTACAGAAAAGGAAGGAACAAAATAAAAATATTCACAATTCTAGAGTCAAATCCAATCAGAAAGACAAATTGTCTGCTACTCAATAATTGTATTTTTGTGGAGTTTTTCCCCCCTGTAGTAGACAATTGCTGAGATGTGAACAGCGACCCATTTTCTTTAATCGTTACTGTTGTTTAACCTTTTGGTTAACATCCTCTTGGTTAACATCCACTTACCAATAAAGTGTCATTCCCTCCTTTAGTAGGTAAGGTATGAAGAAAAGGGAAAAGTGGGGCAACATAAGTGCATCATTAGATTTCACAAAATGCAAGAGAAAAAGACACAAACCCTTCCCTGGCAGAGTGACGCATGAGACAATGAATTCAACTGACATTCAATCTAAAAGAGGAAGGAATCAACCACAATGCTCAGGAAGCTCACACAGAGAGTAGTTACGTGTTCCAGCCCTCTCCACCAGAGGGCAGTGCAGACAGTTCAGGGGTTCAACCCCCAGGAACTATGTTAGGTTACAGTTTGTTCAAACCAAGGCATTTCTTGTCAGTTTGGGGTTGCGGTTCCCCTGTAACTCTTGGGCATATGACATCTTAATTGGCTCTGTTGAGATGCACAGCTATCTATTTTAGCTCTCTGTTTAATATCTCTCTGTTTAATAATATCTAGTGTTATAAACTGGGTGGTTCGAGCCCTGAATGCTGATTGGCTGACAGCCATGGTATATTGGCCATATACCACACCCCCTCGGGCCTCTGAGAGAACAGAGCCTCTGCAAATAGTGTATACTCCTGGCCATTTACTGCAAATAGTGTATACTCCTGGCCATTTACTGCAAATAGTGTATACTCCTGGCCATTTACTGCAAATAGTGTATACTCCTGGCCATTTACTGCAAATAGTGTATACTCCTGGCCATTTACTGCATATAGTGTATACTCCTGGCCATTTACTGCAAATAGTGTATACTCCTGGCCATTTACTGCATATAGTGTATACTCCTGGCCATTTACTGCAAATAGTGTATACTCCTGGCCATTTACTGCATATAGTGTATACTCCTGGTCATTTACTGCATATAGTGTATACTGCTGGCCATTTACTGCAAATAGTGTATACTCCTGGTCATTTACTGCAAATAGTGTATACTCCTGGTCATTTACTGCAAATAGTGTATACTCCTGGTCATTTACTGCAAATAGTGTATACTCCTGGTCATTTACTGCATATAGTGTATACTCCTGGTCATTTACTGCATATAGTGTATACTCCTGGTCATTTACTGCATATAGTGTATACTCCTGGTCATTTACTGCAAATAGTGTATACTCCTGGCAATTTATTGAGGAGATTCTTAAAATTACATCTCCATTTCAAACACAAATGTGTTTGGTAGAACAACTTCAGTAGGAGGCGTTGGAGCAAGCGGGCGACGTTGCAAGATACGGTAGGCTGAGGGCATTGAGCTAAGACGCAGTATAAAGAGGGCAAGGGGCTTCACGTGGTTTTGTGTGTCTGTGTGTAGATGTTTGTGTTGCGCAAAGTCATGGCTGTGTGTGTGTGTCTGGGATATATAGGCCATTATCAGCAGGTCAAAGGTCAGAGCAGGTAAATATCAAAACAGGGAGTTCTCCTGCATGCATTCATCTACTAAGCGCTGACCACTGAACAGAGACTCTTCATAGAAAAATACAGAAATAATAAATCCTTCTCCACAAAATAAACTAAAGACTAAGCTGTAGATTGAAGAAAACACACTGACGCAGATGACGACTGTTGTTAGAAACAACCAAGGAAATAAATATGATAAAATCATAAGACAAATGTAACTATTTCACCAAGAGAACAGAGAGATGAGGGACACACAGGAATCAATGCATTCTACCAGAACAGAAAGAAATGGACCTGCTTCAAATAGCGGATGTATTGGACTGAATTCAGAATGAATAGGGGGGATATTGGACTGGATTCAGAATGAATAGGGCGGATATTGGACTGGATTCAGAATGAATAGGGGGGATATTGGACTGGATTCAGAATGAATAGGGCAGATATTGGACTGAATTCAGAATGAATAGGGGGGATATTGGACTGGATTCAGAATGAATAGGGGGGATATTGGACTGAATTCAGAATGAATAGGGGGGATATTGGACTGGATTCAGAATGAATAGGGGGGATATTGGACTGGATTCAGAATGAATAGGGCGGATATTGAACTGAATTCAGAATGAATAGGGGGGATATTGGACTGGATTCAGAATGAATAGGGGGGATATTGGACTGGATTCAGAATGAATAGGGTGGATATTGAACTGAATTCAGAATGAATAGGGGGGATATTGGACTGGATTCAGAATGAATAGGGCGGATATTGAACTGAATTCAGAATGAATAGGGGGGATATTGGACTGGATTCAGAATGAATAGGGGGGATATTGGACTGGATTCAGAATTAATAGGGTGGATATTGAACTGAATTCAGAATGAATAGGGGGGATATTGGACTGGATTCAGAATGAATAGGGGGGATATTGGACTGGATTCAGAATGAATAGGGTGGATATTGAACTGGATTCAGAATGAATAGGGGGGATATTGGACTGGATTCAGAATGAATAGGGGGGATATTGGACTGGATTCAGAATGAATAGGGGGGATATTGGACTGGATTCAGAATGAATAGGGGGGATATTGGACTGGATTCAGAATGAATAGGGGGGATATTGGACTGGATTCAGAATGAATAGGGGGGATATTGGACTGGATTCAGAATGAATAGGGGGGATATTGGACTGGATTCAGAATGAATAGGGGGGATATTGGACTGGATTCAGAATGAATAGGGGGGATATTGGACTGGATTCAGAATGAATAGGGGGGATATTGAACTGGATTCAGAATGAATAGGGGGGATATTGGACTGAATTCAGAATGAATAGGGGGGATATTGGACTGGATTCAGAATGAATAGGGTGGATATTGAACTGAATTCAGAATGAATAGGGGGGATATTGGACTGGATTCAGAATGAATAGGGGGGATATTGGACTGGATTCAGAATGAATAGGGGGGATATTGGACTGGATTCAGAATGAATAGGGCGGATATTGAACTGAATTCAGAATGAATAGGGGGGATATTGGACTGGATTCAGAATGAATAGGGGGGATATTGGACTGGATTCAGAATGAATAGGGGGGATATTGGACTGGATTCAGAATGAATAGGGGGGATATTGGACTGAATTCAGAATGAATAGGGGGGATATTGGACTGGATTCAGAATGAATAGGGGGGATATTGGACTGGATTCAGAATGAATAGGGGGGATATTGGACTGGATTCAGTATGAATAGGGGGGATATTGGACTGGATTCAGTATGAATAGGGGGGATATTGGACTGAATTCAGAATGAATAGGGGGGATATTGGACTGGATTCAGAATGAATAGGGGGGATATTGAACTGGATTCAGAATGAATAAGGGGGATATTGAACTGGATTCAGAATGAATAGGGGGGATATTGGACTGAATTCAGAATGAATAGGGCGGATATTGGACTGGATTCAGAAGGAATAGGGCGGATATTGGACTGGATTCAGAATGAATAGGGCGGATATTGGACTGGATTCAGAATGAATAGGGCGGATATTGGACTGAATTCAGAATGAATAGGGCGGATATTGGACTGGATTCAGAATGAATAGGGGGGATATTGGACTGGATTCAGAATGAATAGGGTGGATATTGAACTGAATTCAGAATGAATAGGGGGGATATTGGACTGGATTCAGAATGAATAGGGGGGATATTGGACTGGATTCAGAATGAATAGGGGGGATATTGGACTGGATTCAGAATGAATAGGGGGGATATTGGACTGGATTCAGAATGAATAGGGGGGATATTGGACTGGATTCAGAATGAATAGGGGGGATATTGGACTGGATTCAGAATGAATAGGGGGGATATTGGACTGGATTCAGAATGAATAGGGGGGATATTGGACTGGATTCAGAATGAATAGGGGGGATATTGGACTGAATTCAGAATGAATAGGGGGGATATTGGACTGGATTCAGAATGAATAGGGGGGATATTGGACTGAATTCAGTTTAAGGAGGAACTAATCAAAATCTTAAAAGCAAAATATAACTGATGAAAGGAAAGATAAAATAACTTCCTATAGCTAAAGAGAGAGAGAGAGAGAGAGAGATGTAGAGAGAGAGAGAGAGAGAGAGAGAGAGAGTGTGAGAGAGAGAGAGAGATGTAGAGAGAGGGGGTGAGAGAGAGAGAGTGAGAGTGAGAGAGAAAGAACACGTCAGGCAGAGAGTTACCTACCTTCCATTTCAATCAGTGACACGTATGCAAATATCAACAAAAACAGGAAAGGAAGAAACAAAAACAGTAGAAAGGAATGTTCTCCGCAGCGAAATGGGAAAAAACAATGCACCTGTTTTAGTATCAACGCTACGAACCAAGAAGGAGAAGGTAAACTAACTCACTCACTCACTCACTCACTCACTCACTCACTCACTCACTCACTCACTCACTCACTCACTCACTCACTCACTCACTCACTCACTCACTCACTCACTCACTCACTCACTCACTCACTCACTCACTCACTCACTCACTCCACTAACTAACTCACTCACTCACTCGCTAACTAACTAACTAGCTAACTAACTAAATAAACAAAACAAAATGAATGTACAAACGACAATGATTTGCTGTCTTTTTCGCTTGTTCATATGCAGCCATGGTTGTATGAAAAAGGAGAGGTTGGTAAAGGTAAGCAAACAGAGTTAATGATTGTTTAGGGAAGTAAGGAGCGAGGGATAGCGAGATGGGCATGCAGAGCTGGCAGATAACAAGATAAGAAGGGAGAAGAAGAGAAGAGAATGTCAGCACAACGGAGGGCAAGAAAGATGGACAGATATGGGGGAGGAGTGTTGGAAGGAGGGAGGCTCAGGGCAGGGCAGTCACCGCTAGGATGGACAACTAGTAGAGTACCCCCATTTTGGAAGAGATATTCAAGAGAACACTGTGGTTTATGAAACCTGCTCAGGAAGTCCATACTGGCCTCTTTCACTTCATAAGTATTCCTTATGGACTCAGCAATGCACCAGGGTTGTTACAGTGCACCATGTTAGTATAAGCGGTTGAGGCAAAGTAAAAGAGTGATTCTTGTTTAATTGAAGCCTTGTAAAATGAAGAGTTCAGTGAGCCTTGGGGAGGGTGGTACTGAACATATTACGAAATCCGACACACATTCAAAATGGCTTGGGTCCCTTTAGAATAACAATGTAACTAAATGTTGTGTGTTTAGTTTCAACATTGTATCACTGCTTTTTTTATGTTAGCAGATACACATTTGCCCTGGACATGAAAAGTACAGACAGAGAAGTAGAGATTGAAGAGATTGCTGCTGCACATGTGCTTTTAACCACAGAGTTACTACACTATCATCTACTACACTAGGATCTCCCAGATACACATGGAGTCTGACTGCTGACACATTTTCAGCAAGGGAGAGACAATAATTCCTCTGTATGCGGAGATTGACAAGAGAGGTCTCATGAACAAAACATCTGTTTAAGGCTGATGCTAAAAGGGTAAATGATCAAAACCGTGGACAGATTTGAGCCAACCAAATGCTTGATTATTTTACCTCAACACAACCCATTGGCTCAAATCTCCAAACACTGAGCCTCATATGCAACAATGGCTCGTGAGACTCCCCTTGCCAATCCCCAGCGACTTGGAACACACAGAGATACGAAATACAGTATATAGCAATATCAGGGACGGTCTGACAGAAGTGATACTGCCACCGAGGAAACATGATCCAGTAAACAGGAAGCGAATAGAGAGAGCGAGAGAGAGAGCGAGAGAGAGAGAGAGAGAGAGAGAGAAAGAGAGAGAGAGAGAGAGGAGAGTGTGGAACACCTGGTGTCTGGGAGCTCTATCAGACTTCTAGAGGAAGGGGACAACTATCACTGAGCAAAACACTGTGCTTTATAAAGACTGTATTGACAAGAAGAACTAGTAGTACACATACCCAGTTAACCTACTTGGTCCAGTTCCAAAGCATATGAGGGATTTTTACATAAACAAGACAGAAAAGGAGCATTGGGCATTTATTTAATGGGGTAAATACCATTAAAATTGCTAAAAGCTGAAAAAAACTCCAGTCATGAATGAAAACAAGCAGTGAGAGAGAAAGAGAGAGAGAGAGAGAGAGAGAGAGAGAGAGAGAGAGAGAGAGAGAGAGAGAGAGAGAGAGAGAGAGAGAGAGAGAGAGAGAGAAAGAGATAGAGAGCAAGTGAGACCTTTCTCATAAACACAAGCAAGCTTGGTGAGGAAAGGAAATCGGAGGAGATAGTATCATCTGTAATTCATTATTCTAGGAGGAATATTTTTGGAGGCTTTTCTAATCAACACCCCATTTAGTTGCTTAGTCAGCAGTGAAAGTGAAACAGTAATGGCTATAGCCTTTGATCTAAATGATGTCTGTTGTTTTGTTAGCAGAGCAAACTGGCAGTTAGATTCAAAATGTTACCTCAGTTTTAATGATCCATTTATAGCAGGGAGGAGGGTGAGGACTGACAGATTCAAATCAGTCTGTCTGTCGTTCTTTGTGGTTGTTTTACAGACAGATCAAAATAAATCAGTCTAGGAGGGGTTACCGTTTTCAAACGGTTTAATTTAAAACATACAGACAGATCAAAATAAAGCAGTCTAGGAGGGGTTACCGTTTTCAAACGGATCCAAAGAGACAGTTAGGGAGGAAAACATGTCTGGCTAGCTTTGGTAAAAATAAAACAGCAATTCTGCACAAACTATTTCTACATCTACGATTGTTGCTGCTGTATCAGTGTCTGTTACTCATTCTATTCTGAGCAGTTCCATCCATGTTCTAGGCAACTCTAATGACTGTACTGTCTGAGGTATAATGTGGCACTAGAGCTGAACGTGTAAACAAATTTAAACCAATCACGTGTAGTAAGAAGCATTGGAAATTGTATAAATTAGGCTCAGCTAAAATCCCACAGGCCAGATCACAGAATTCTCATAAGACAATAAAAGCTAGAGCTTTAGTTGTATAAATAGCATCGTTAAGCCTTACATTATTAGATCCATCTTTGATAGTTAGATTAGTCAGCTACAGATGTTATCATTGATGGCTGTTATCAAGCACAACTATCAGCGTGATCCAAAAAAAAAACCTCTTAATATTTCCTTAAATTCCTAAGCGAGCATACTCGACAGCATATCAAATAAATTAAACATGGCTTTCATGAAAACTATGAATAAGTACTTTTTACATAAACCTTCCCCTCTTCCCTACTTGTTTAATTTGAGGGAGCTGTAGCAAAATAAACCGTTTAAAGTATTCAGGGTTTTCTTTCACTTGCTAAGAAGATTGAGAAGCGAGGAGCTCATTAGCAAACCCTGGGTGTCTGAGGCTCTGTCCCAAATGGTACACTACTCCTTATATAGTGTACTTCTTAGGGCTCTGGTAGCCTATAGGGTGTCATTTGGGACAGA